>JAKELL010000230.1:0-77278 GCA_021524915.1 Lactarius akahatsu
AATATATTGTCACTAGTTTCCCCTAGTAACCACTAGTTAAGCTAGTTAAATCTGGTTTTGCTGGTATACACGCATCGCCTGCCACCTCCTTCCCACCTTGGCCATTGCCGTCACCATCCTACCATCCTCTCCTGCACCTTTACCTTGCCTCTGGGAAGGTGCATCGTAATTTCTCTTCACTGTTCCAGATGGCTGGGAATACAAATAACGCTCTGCCATCGCTCCGAGTTGCACTCTTCCAGTGCAGCACACATCTCTCTCCGAGGCAACATGCTATCGATTTGAGCTCTGGACCATGTGATTCCTCTTTTCTCATTATAGTCAACGATGTTATGGCTCCTTATGAGTGTATTAGTGGACTTAGGTGCTTTTTGCAGAGATATGCGCTGAGGACGCCGATATGAGCCATGAGACGAGTGCCAGTGCCAGTGTGGACCTAAGCTGACGCACTCAAATGCCTTGTGACACGGTGGGCAGGAGCAGGTAAGCGGAATCCGCTTATAGTCAACTAAGGGGTCAATTAATGTCCAATATATTGACCACTTAGTTGACTTGACTGTTATCGTGAACTGTATCAAGACAATGGAATAATTTGTAGACCTCTCTCTATGTGTCAGACAATTATAAATAAAAATACTCGAACAATTAGATATTTGCCACTTGCTCAAGAGAGCTCTGATTATTTCCAAATGTATTTAAACTTAGTTGTCAGGCACCAGCCAACATAAACAATTAAGTGTAAATATGCTTGGAAATAATTAGAGCTCTCTTAAGCAATAGACTAATATCTAATTGTTTGAGTATTTTTATTTATAATTTTCTGACATGTAAAGAGAGGTTTATAAATTATTCCATTATCTTAATATAATTCGCAATGACAATCAAGTCAACTTAGTGGTGGTCCATATATTGGACATTAGTCGATCCCTTATTCGCCCTCCACTTATCCGCTCCTGCCCACCATGTGAGGGAAACGGGATGTGCAGGGAATACCAGTCACATTTAGATACGTAGTACATGCAGGTCTAACTTGAAGCCAAGAAAAGTGAAACCTGGTGAAAATAATAAAGCTGAGTGATCTACAATGCGTCATTGTGGTCTGCACTGCTGGCACCTGCCCTTAACATTACTGTATCATGTACACCCGAGGTAAACTCAGATTTTAAAATCTAGTGTGCAAACCTTGGCGCAAACAATGGCACATGAGAGCAAAATATCAGGAAACTTGAGTAAATACTAGGTAGTCGACCTCGTCGACTGAAACCTTGCCTGCACCTTGGCTTGTACTGTTCTTCGTTTTGTGTGGCAGTGTTTGCATAGCAAAGGTAACGAGTGTTTCCCTTCCACAGTCAGTAAATATTTATGCAGCCCTGTGAACGCATACATTTACATTGTCCTCTGAAGCATACAAGTACTTTCAATGGGCAGCGGCTCGACATTCAAGTTGGCGGCATCCATGGGCGGCGGCCTGACGATAGGCAAAGAGTTAGATCATCAACTACGGTTTGTCGTTATTTGCGATTTGCAGGGCATTGACATGTAGACCATCATGGCAAACAAAATGACATGCTGGCCCCGGATAAGGATACAAAACAACCGATGGAACAGTGACTGCTGTAAGCGGTATGGCAATTGAATGGACACAACGGGTTGAAGTGACGACTGTGCGCGAGGAAGTTGAGATCCACTGAAGATTCCATTGAGAACACAGTCCATTGAGAACACAGTAGTAAGTACACGCTAATTCTAAACTTCGGTGCAAACCACGGGCTATCTACTGTACGACCCAATTCGAGTCGAGCGGTCCAAGAAGATAATAAATAACTCGCTGCTGGCTTCGATCCTTTTGAATAAAACTTAAAGAGGTGACACCGCGTACCAAGGGTTAACACGACGCTGGCAGGACATTTACATCGGTGCCGACCTGACACTAGTAACCGTAGAAGAGACCCATCAATGCGACGCCTTGTGCTCGTACTCGTGCTCGCCATTCTCGTATATCAGCTCGCGGGAACAAGAATTTTAATGGCCCGGGTGGCCGTTCCTGGGCATTTGGCCATTCCATTTCTTCCCTCATGCTCTCCTGTACGAGCTGAAAAGGGATCTTGCCCTCGTTGTTCTCCGCATTTCGATCTGCGCCATGCTTGAGAAGGATCCAAACCACTTCGAGCGACATGAGGCGTGATGCTAGGTGTAATGGGGTTTCGCCGTGGACCTCCTCTTGTGCGTTCACGTCTGCACCACGCTCTGTTAATAGTTGTGCAACATCGAAAGAATCTTCACTGTTGTATATCCGGGATCCCAAAAGCATTCGATGCAATGGGGTCTGGCCCTGGCTGTCCTCTGCGTTCACACATGCGCCATTGTCGAGGAGCACCCGTGCCACTTCGACATCTATCACGTGCGATGCATTATGTAACGGAGTTGAGCCTTCCGCATTTCGGGAATTCACGTCTGCCAGAGCGCCATACTCCAGTAACAGTTGAACAAGATTGAGACAGTCGGCTTTGCTCTTGAAAGATGCGGTGAATGCCCCTGATGAAACCTACCAATGTTCCGAGAATCAATACCACTCTACGTTGAAGTAGTATCTGGGCTACCTTGAAGTTGAAAATTAACACACCATCACATCCACCTGCCGCCAGATGTAGTGGAGTCGAGAGGTCTGTCCGCCGAGCATTTGCGTCTGCGCCATTTTCAAGCAGAAACCGTACCGCGCCCACCGTCAAATCGCTGGACCATTCAATCGCTTGGTGCAATGGAGTCCGTCCATCCCTTCCCGGACCATCAACGTTCGCGCCGTGCCGAAGTAGAAGTTCTGCGATTCGAAGATGCCCTTGGTCAAGTGCGGCAGCTATCGGATGGCCGTGCGTGCCGCCAATAGCGTTCACGTGCTGTGGGTGCCTCTTGACGAGGTGTTCAACGAGGTCGTAAAATCCACAAAGCGCAGAATAGTATAAGCAGTTCCCCATCTCATATCGAATCTCCGAGTGCAGGCCCAGAAATGGTTGGTTGTCTAAGTCATATATCCGGACCCACGCTGCAAAATGTGGCTTGTCCGAGTCGAACAGTATCTTCATTTTGTCCATAACGCGTGAAGATACGCTCCCGACCTGCGCGTGAGAAACCCAGTGTTCGGCAGCATACTCAGCGAGAGGAATATTACTGGCATTCGGGCTGTCGGCGCGATCGTCCAAGCGGAGTAGAACGCCAAGGAATGCCTGAGCAAGGGCCGTGTGCGCATCTTCAGGGAGAATGTGATAACGCGAGGTATCTTCACTCGAGACGGCAAGACGATCCGATACTAGGAATTCCTTGACCGAAAAATGCGAAAATTGAACCACTCGCGAATTGTGGCTGTCGAAGATGGTAATCAAGCTCGGACACGCGGAGAGTAACTCTTGTTCTTGATCCTCCGACCGCGAATTTGCATCCAACGTCAGGACTTCTCCCTCGATCGCATCAACGTCAAATGCGAAGACCGCCGCGACCACGTCAACACGAGGGGGCCGACGTGCCACGGTCAGGAATTGAAGCAAACGCTGGACATGACTTCGGTTCGTTCTGGGAATCCCCTTCAGGACCCGCGCGTAGGTGTCATCCAAGCTGTCGGGTAGTTCATTTACAAATTGCCGAACCCTCGATCGGAGACAAAGCCTCAGCATCTCCAGCTGACAGTATACCCATCGAAACCTGTGTGATGGATAGGGATAGTGAGAGGAAGCATCATGGAGAGTACAAAAACACCTTACATGCCATCAGCTTTCTGAGAGAGTGTCTCGATCACCAGTTCCTTGTCGTCCTCCCGCCATGTGTTGTCATTTGCAACGACACCGACCTCGGAGTTGATATATTTAGCGATGTCCTCCCTGTGTCCAGTTTGGTCGTGAAGGGAGACGCGGCGAGACGTCAAAGGCTCGAGACGGATGCGGATGTCAATCTCCGGCCTACTGGTAACGCATATGTGTAGATTCGGGAGGTGGAGATTAATAAGGTGCTTCATAAGGCCGAGAACGCGTTCTCGGGGAGATCGCACGCCAGAGGTATTAAGACATTCATCAAGGGCATCCACGATGATATAAATCGGGTGTTGAGTCACGGTCGAAAGTATGTTGACTAGGCAATTGATCAGGACTTCATCGCTGGGTGTTTGCATGCCTTTCCCATGTGTTGAATAAACACGGGAAATTATGTCACAACAGGGAATCGACTGCGCAGCAAACTGGACGAGCAAGGAAGGTAGTAGGTCGTGGAGATGCTTCTTCTTGTCGTCTCGAAAATCAAAATAGAAGTATGCCACAGAGGCTCTTCCGTCATCGCAAAGTGATATGAGTCGCTGGATGATCGTGGAGCTGGTAAAGGACATTGAGCTGCCATGGATCGAGAGATTATAGAAATGGCGAACCAGAGGATGCTCTTCCCCGAACCGGCTACGAGTTTTGAACCATGAGCCGTCTGAGACAAGTAGACGCTAAATTTCTACCCACGTACGTTTGCCATGGATCCATAACAGGGAACCCATCGAATACCATTCCTGGAAGATACGGCCTTCTAAAAACCAGGTCGCTGTCTCTTTGTGAAGGTCACGTAACCCGATGTTGTAATTCGTCGACGGGTCAGGCGGAGAGAGCCACCTTTTCAGCTTCTGTAGTACCTCGTCCACTATGACAGCCTGTGAGCCTCGACGAAATATCGCAACGAGGTCAAGAGGGTACGAACAATCACGAGCGTCCATTTTTTCCGCTATCTCTTTAACCATCGTTTTTGCTTCTTTTGCGTCAGCTTTTATTTCCTTCGTATCTAACCGGAAGATGTTCAATATAAATTGTGCGCCCAGTGAAGGATTTAGTACGTACCGTCCTTTAGAACACTGGTATCACTTGTCACTTGTGCGATCCCCGTTAGAAGCTCCCGCCGTTCCAACTCACCAATCCTCTGCAAGGAATCCTCGAGATCGTTCATCCCCGCCACATTCTTAAGAAATATTTCTGGTCGAACTTGAGCGAGGAGCAGCACATCGGGGAAGATGCACCCACTTATTTGCCTCTCCTTTATCCCCTTTGTCGCAATACCAAGGATCGACAAAACTTCGGCCAAAATCTTCGCGAGTTCGTCCGTCACCGCAGGACTTCGTGGGACTGTGGTATAGATCCTGAGGCGTTGAAAGAAGCTCTCAATTCTGTCGAAGAGCTCGACTAGCACCTCGCGGCTTGCCACAGTGCTCTTTGCCGCCTACCAAAATTGGAGTTCTCGTGACCCATGCAGATAATTGGGAAAGAAAACTCACTACTAGAAGAATGCCGATCCCAGAAAATATAATTTTGGTAGGGGGGAACACCTGAAGGTCAACGTGAGGGAAAAGGCAGGTAGTAAGCCTGGCTCCTGTGACTTACCAACGCAGCGCCCTCGCCAAGGGTGGCAGAGAGCGTGTTGATGATATTCACGGTTGGCTTGAGCCACTTGGTGAGTCGCTCATCGCTGCTCCGAGATTGATTCAGTTCATCGGCTTTCCCTTCAAGTACAGTGAGGATAGCTTCAGGAGAATCCACAGCCTTGTATCTCAGCGGTGAGTGGATGGGTAGTGAGGTCATTGCCGGTCCTCTTCTTATACTCTCTTAGGGCCTTTATCGAAGATTGGTCGAAAGTTTGGAGCGGAATGAGGAAGATTCCAGGATACTGGATGACATTGTGTCGATTGCAAGGAGCTTAGACAAGGGTATGGATGGTGAGGGGAGACCTTGGGGGAGACGAGGAACAGGTTCCCCGGCCTATGAATGTGTGAACTTGTACGGCACAGCTTCGTGCCTGTGATGAGAAAAAAAACGCCCTCACCGACCGTCGGTGAAAACTCGATGACTTATAGTATCGACGATAGACGCGTAGCACAGTTGGGCGGCCTGAGACAAATTGGCACGTTGGTCAATGGGCTCCAATGGGACTCCCGGAAACTGGACCGAATCACCACGTGCAGTCAGCGGGCCGCGCTCTCTTCACCATCACGTCACGCGTCTCGCATCTCACTGCCTTCTCCTAGATCACTCCCCTCTCGCTCCTCTTCCCACTGCCACCCCTCCCACCTGCCTTCTCGCTACCCTCGGTGTCCCCTCGGTTCCTTCCTCCTGCCTCCTCAGCGCCACTCCCTCACCTTCCTCGTCATCGCACGCGAGGGCACTGCGGCCTTCATCCATCTCTTTGCTGACATATCATCGCCCTGCTCGCCGTCCCACTACCCTCTTCTCTCACTGCCTTCACAATCGTTCCCTTCCCTCTTGCTCACTCCCGCTGTCTCCCTTACGCTGTCTCCCTCACCGCTACCCCCATACTTTTGCCTTCTCTTTCCTGCCGACTCACACAACTCTCGGCGTCATCTTGCCCCCCCTCTTCCTCTTCGTCCCGCCATCTCGGCACCTTCTTCGTCGTCGCATCTAAGAGCAACATTCGCATCCGTACTCTCTTTGCCGGTGTGTCCTCACCTTGCCCACCTTCTGCCGAACTCTGCTAGCACTCTGCCCATCCTTTGGTTACTCCGTCCCCGTCTCCTCCCCTACGCTGCTGTCTCATACTGTCCGCTCTATACACTCACCCAGCCCTCTACTTTCGTCATCATCTCCCCTGCTCAGGTACTATCTCTCCATTCTGCGTGCCCGCTATACGCGCTGCCCGCCACCTCGCAGTCTCGGCCATCGCACCTTTTTCTCCTGCCCCCTCAGCTTGCCTCTGGGAAGTTCCGTCCGTGCGGACGCAAGGGTTTTTAACGATAACTTAATCATGGCTTTCGAGTCATCATCTTTCTGGCCGTTGGTCTTACCCAGCCTATCGTTTCTCGCGCTCAGTTCAGAAAAACGATTTGAAGTGCATCGTGATCTCTCTCTTCCGCCCCCTCATTTCTGTTCCCGTTTCCTTCCATTCGCTGACCCGGGGAGGCGTGTTATCAATTCAAACTCTGACCATGTGATTCCTTTTGTCGCAACATTAGTCGACAATTATAACTTTATTAGTGGGCTCTGGTGCCAGGTTATTCGTGGAGATGTGCGCTGAGGAAGCAGATATGAGGTAGCATAGATCAGCCATGAGACAAGTTGGAAGGCGATGTGACGCCTGTGAGCTGCGACCTAAGCTGACGCGCTCCAAGTGCCTTTTGGGAGAAACGGGACGATGTAAGGGATATACCAGTCATATTGAGGTACGTAGTACATGCGGGTATGACTTGAACCGGTGATATTGGTAAAAACCAACGAAACTCTTTCGGCGCAAACCACGAGTTACGTTTGCCGTGAGTCGGGATTCGAGAAAAACAATAATCGCTTCAATCCTTTTGAGGTGACATAGTCGGTTAACACATTACAACCGGCAGAACATTTGCAACGATACTGACCTGGTACTGGTAACCGTAGAGACGACCCATCAACGCCACGCCTTGTGCTCGTGCTCGCCATTCTGGTACCTCAGCTTGCGGGAAAAAGTATTTCAACGGCGGTCGATCCATTTCTTTCCTCATGCTCTCCTGTACGAGTTGGAATGGGATCTTGCCCTCGTTGTTTTCCGCATTTAGATCTGCGCCATGCTCGAGAAGGGTCCAAACCACGTCGAGCGACATGAGGCGCGATGCTAGGTGTAATGGGGTTTCGCCGTGGTCCTCTTCTCGTGTGTTCACGTCAGCGCCACGCTCCACTAAAAGCTTTGCCGCCTCTGCAATGCCGAAACCAAATTTGTCAAGGTAAGCCTCGGGGTCCAACACTCGATGCAAGGAGGGCCGCCCCCCCTCGTCCGCCGCGTTGACATTCGCACCAAGGTCGAGGAGCATCCGCAGCAACTCGACTTCCGGAATGTAAGAGGACAAGTGTAGTGGTGTTTCGTCGTCCTTGTCGCGTGCATCCACGTCCGCACCACGCTCCATTAATAGCTGTGCAACAGCGAAAAAATCTTTGTCGGACTGATACCTGTCTTCTAACGCTCGGTGCAACGGGGTCCGGCCACGGTTGTCTTCCGCGTTGACATTTGCGCCACGGTCGACGAGCATCCGCACCAGCTCGAGTTCTTGGGAAGTAAGATGCCATGAGTAAGGGGGTTTCGCCGTCCTTGTCTCGTGCATTCACGTCCGCTCCACGCTCCGCAATAGCTGTGCAACGCCGAAATGATCTTCGTCGGAGTAATACCTGTCTTCCAACGCTTGGTGCAATGGGGTCCGACCCTGGTTGTCTTCCGCATTGACATCCGCGCCATGGTCAAGAAGGATCCGCACCAAGTTAAGTTCCGGAAAGTAAGATGCCAAATGTAATGGGGTTCCGTTGTCCTCATCTCGCGCATTCACGTCTGCACCGCGTTCTACTAGTAGCTGTACGACCGCGAAGCGATCTTCGTCAGGGTAATCTTCGGCTTCCAACACCCGGTGCAACGGGGTCCGGCTCCAGTTTCCCTCCGTGTTGACATTTGCACCATGATCGAGGAGCGTGCGCATCAACTTGAGTTCCGGAAAGTAAGATGCCAAATGTAATGGGGTTTCGTCGTCCTCGTCTCGTGCACTCACGTCCGCGCCGTGCGTCATTAATAGATGTGCAACACCGAAGCGATCTTCGTCAGAACAGTCCTCGGCTTCCAACACTTGGTGCAATGGGATCTGGCCCCGGCTGTCCTCCGCGTTGACATTCGCGCCATAGTCGAGAAGGATCTGCACCAACTTGGGTTCCGGAAAGTAAGACGCCAAATGTAATGGGTTTCGTCGTCGTCGTTTCGTGCATTCGCATCCGCGCCATTCTCTAGCAACAGTTGAACGAGCTTGGCGTGATTGCCTTCGCCCCTTGGAAATGTCGGTTTTGGCACCATGTGCAGCGGAGTCTCGCCGTCGACGTTCCGGGAATTAGCATCCGCTCCTCGCTGAAGTAGTATCTGAGCTACCTCAAAATGCCCCTGACCTGCCGCCAGATGTAGCGGAGTCGAGAAGTCCATATCGCGCGCATTTATATCTGCGCCGTGTTTGAGCAGAAACTGCACCGCGCCGACCGCCAGATTGCTGGGTGCTTGAATTGCCGTGTGCAGCGGAGTCCGTCCTTCCGTTCCTTGAGCGCCGACGTTCGCGCCGTGCCGAAATAGCAGTTCTGCGACCCGGACATGTCCGCCGTGCAATGCTGCGACCAGCGGATAGTCGTGTTTGCCGCCGATAGCGTTTACGTGCTGTGAGTGTTTCTTGACGAGGTGCTCAACGAGGTCAAAAAATCCACAAAGCGCGGAGTAGTATAAGGGTGTCGCGGTATCCCAGCGCGAGTACCGAGATGATGCTGGCTCGTCTATATCGTATATCCAGACCCACGCTGCAAAATGCGGCTTGTCCGAGTCGAAGAGTGTCTTCATTTCATCCGGAACACGCGACGATACGCTCCCGACCTGCGCGTGAGAAACCCAGTGTCCGGCAGCATACTTGGCGAGAGGAACGTTACTGACGCTCCATCTGTTGGCGCGGTCGCCCAAACGGAGTAGAACTCCAAGAGAAGCCTGGGCGAGGGTGGTGGTGGCGAGGCGATCTGATGTGAGAAATTCTTTGACCGAAAAATGAGAAAATTGGACCACTCGCGAATGGTCGCTGTCGGCGATGGTAATCAAGCTCGGGCACGCGGAGAGTATTTCCTGTTCTTGATCATACGACTGCCAATCGTCGGCTGATGTCGGGACTTCTCTGTCAATCGCATCGAGGTCAAAGGTAAGGATCTCCGTAAGTTCGTCAATACGAAGGGGTCGAATGGCCACTGCCAGGCATTGAAGCAAGCGTTGGGCATAACATCGGTTGGTTTTATGAATCCCCTTCGGTACGCGTTCATAGGTCTCATCCAAGCTGTCCGGTAGTTCGTTTACAAAGTGCCGAACTCTCGACCGGAGACAAAGCCTCAACATCTCCAGCTGACAGAAGACCCATCGGAACCTGTATAATGAACATTGAGAAGAAGCGTCGGGGAGACGGAAACACCTCACATGCCATCAGCTTTCTCAGAGAGTGTCGCGATGACAATTTCCTTGTCGTCTTCCCGCCATCTTTTGTCATTGGCAATAATATCGACTTCATAGCTGATATATTTAGCAATATCTTCTTTGTGTCCAGTTTGGTCGTGAAGAGAGATGCGGAGAGACGTCAAGACCTCGAGATGAATGCGGATGTCTATCTCCGGCCGGCTCGTGACGCATATGTGTAGATTCCGGAGTCGGAGATCAACAAGGTGTTTTGTAAGGCTGAGAACGCGTTTTCGGGGAGATCGCACGCCAGAGGTATCGGGGCATTCATCAAGGGCGTCCACGATGATGTAAATTGGCTGTTGGGCCGTAGCAGAGAGCATATTCGTTAGACAATTGGTCAAGACTTTGTCGCTGGGTGGTTGTGTGCCTTGCTCATGGACCGAATAAACACGGGACATTATGTCACAACAAGGAATCGAGTGCTCAGCCAACTGGACGAGCAAGGAAGGCAGGAGGTTGTGGCGGTGCTTCTTATTGTCATCTCTAAAATCAAAATCAAAATATAAATATGCCATAGAGGCTCTCCCGCCGTCGCACAGTGACACGACGTGCTGGATGATCGCGGAGCTAATCAAGAATGTAAGCTCCCCTGTAAGCTGGATGATCGTAGAGCTAGTCAAGAACATTCAGTTGCTGTGCTGAGAGAGCTTGGAGAAATGGCGAACCAGAGGATGCTCTTCCCTGAACCGGCTATGAATGGCGGAAGCGGTCAGGGACAAGTAAAAGCGAGGTTTCCAGGAACGTACGTTTGCCATGGATCCATAACAAGGAACCGGTAGAATACCATTCCTGAAAGATATGGCCTTCTAAAAACCAGGTTGCTGTTTCCTTATGGAGGTCACGTAACCCGATAGCGTAATTCGTCGAAGGATCAGGGGGAGATAGCCACCCTTTGAAGTTCTGCAGCATCTCCTTCCCTGACGACCGTGTGTGAGTTCCTACAGGATAGCGTGACGAGGTTCAGAGAGCACAAACAATCGCGGGTATCCAGTTTTTCCGCGATCTCGTTCACCATCGCTTTTGTTTCCTTCGCGTCTGACCAAAAGATGTTCAAGACGGATCGTGGCAAGTGAAAGAGTTACACACCGTTCTTTAGAACACTGGCATCACATGTCGCTTGTGCAACCCCCGTTAAAAGCTCCCGCTGTTCCAATTCACCAAACCTCAGTAAGGCGTCCTCGAGATCGCTCGTTCCGGCCACTTTCTTAAGAAATATTTCTGGTTCGGAGTTAAGCGAGGAATAGCTCATTGCAGAAGATGCACCCACTTGTTCGACTCTCCTTTACCCCCTTCGTCGCGATACCAAGGATTGACAGAACTTCGGCCATAATCTTTGCGAGTTCGCCCACCACTGCAGGACTCGGCGAGACATTGGTATAGGATCTTGAGGCGTTCAAAGAAGCTTTCGATCCTGCTGAATAGTTTGGCTAGCAAATCGCGGTTCGCCGCAGTGCTCTTTGCCGCCTGCCAGAGTAGAGGCCCCGCGACCGATGCGGAGAATTAGGAAAGAAAACTCACTACGAGGAGAACACCTATTCCAGAAAAGATGATTTTGGTGGGGGGGAATATCTGAAAGTCAACGCGTCAAGGCAAAGATAGGTAGACTGTCTGATTACCGAGCCAGCGCCTACTAACCTAGTAATATTTCCCGCGCCGGTAGTCGGACCGAGTCGCTATTACCTGATACCCTCGCGTGCACCTTCCGCCACTCCATCGCCTTCCTCACCGTCGCACGTGAGAACAACTGTTGCTTTCATCCCTCTCTTTGCCGACATATCCCTCGCCCTGCCCGCCGTTCCTCCTCTCACTGCCCTCATAATCGCTTCCTTCCTTCCCTCTCGCTCGCTCCCGCCATCTCCCCGCCCCAACCCCGCTGTCTCGCTTACGCTGTCTCCCTCTCCCAACCCTCATGCCTTTGCCTTTTCCTTCCCGCCGACTCACACAATTCTCGGCGTCATCTTGCCGCCCCTCTTCCTCTCCGTCTCGCCATCTCGGCACCACTCCCTCCTTCCTTGTCGTCGCATCTACAGTTAGCGCAGCTGGCACCTCATAGAGCAAACGGTCACCGGTCTAACTCCCATCCTTGCTTCACTCTCTCGCTACCATCTCATCTCATGTGCCAGGCATGATCCTCCCCACCTCACCACGCACGCCATTTGCCCGCCGCGTCTCCCTCTCCCTCTTCCCTTGCCTCGCCCTCGCCCTAACTTCCACTGTGCCCAGGCTCCCCTGCCCTCCTTCACAGCATCTTCTTCCCCATCCGGATGTCTACCCGGTGTGCCCACACTTTCTTTTCCTCGCCGTCTCCTTCACCCGCGCCATCTCCCTTCCCCTTGTGCCGCGTCATCGTACCACATGGGTGGTCCCCACGCTTTCCACCCCCTCCTAGCTTTCTTGTGAGGCGACCGTTGCCTCTCCTCTTACCATCTCACCGCGTCTGCCCCCGTCCCCCATCTCCATCCCCTGCTGTCTCCCTCTCCCTACCCTCCTTTTCCTTCTTGAAACCCGACAACCCACGGCGTCCTCTTGCCACCCCTCCCACCCTCTCGGCGCCTTCTTCCGCCCCCTTCGTCCCACCCTCCTGACACTATTCTCTCCCCCTCCTTGTCATTGCATCTGGGGCAACATTCGCCTCTGTCTCCTCCTCGCTGGTGTCTCCTCACCCTGCTTGCCTTCGACCGAACTCTGCCAGCCCTATGCCCATCGTCCAGTTGCTCCGCCCACCGCCCCCTTACCCATTTCCATCTCCTCACCATGTTCACCCCCAGGCCCGTCACTCTCCTGCCATCTACCACCCTTCGTCTCCATCGCCCTGTCCTACATGCTCGCTACGCGCCGCTCGCCATCTCCTTGCCGTCTCGTCCATCTCCCTCACCCATCCTACCTTCTCCTCTCCTGCCCCTTCAGCTTGACCTCTGGGAAGTACCACGGAAGCGGGGGCTTTAACGACAACTTAATCATGGCTTCCTGCTCGTCTTCTGGCGCTTGGTCTTTCCCTCAGTCTATCGTTGCTCACGCTTGGTTCCGAAAAACTTGACGTGCGTCGTGATATCTCTCCTCCCCATTTCCGTTCATTTTCCCTTTCGTTCGCTGTCCCGGACGGTTGAGCATACAAATAGCCCACAGTCCGCACCCATCCGTCCAGCGCGTATCTCCCTCCTGGGTGATGTGTTGGAAATGCGAGCTGGACCATGTCTCTTGTCTCATTGTAGCCGACAGTTTGTATGGCTCCTTATAAATTCATTGGTAGACATAGGTGCTATTCGCGGAGGTGTGCGCCGAGATATGAGGGGTAGCGCAGGCCAGCTGCGAGACTAGCAGGGATGCGATGCGAGAAGCGACCTGAGCTGACGCACTCCAAGTGCCTTGAGAGAAACGGGATGAAATACAAGTCACTTTTATAGTGAGTACGTTACAGGCCCAGGTTGAAGCCAACACGAGTGAAACTTAGTGAACAATTAAACACAAGCAATTGAAAGCGAGCGACTCCGAGTCGAATGTACACGTCATTTTGGTCTGCGCACGCTAGCGCTTGCATTCACGCTACGGAAGGTAGTCTCGGATACAAAAGGTCTATTACTAGAAGTCAGCGCAAACAACGGGTCGTACATTAGTAAATATCAGGAAACTCAAGCAGACCGAGAACGCAAGACAACAGATAGATCAGCGAGTAAGGTAGGGAAATTAAATAGACTCCGCAGGCCTGAGGACGTCCGGATCTACGATTCCCTCGAGAATAGTACGTACACGGTAATTCCAGATACCGGCCACAAACTACAGGTCATGCACACCATGAGTCGAGCGGTCTGAGAAGATATAACTAACTCACTGCTGCAATCCTCTTGAGTAGACCATCGCGTTCCTTCTGGCGATCTATCATGACTACAAGGGTCAGTACATGTTTACACATGACAGTGGAAGCACATATTGATGCCGACCTGATACTAGTAACCGTAGAGTAGACTCATCGTTACCACGCTCTGTACTCGCCGTGCTCGCATGGCAAAGTATTCCGATTGCGGTTGTTTCATCTTTCGCATTATTGCCTCCCTTACGAGCTGGAATGGCGTCTTACCCTCTTTGTTCTCCATACTTGGATCTGCACCATGTCCGAGAAGCATCCAAACGACTTCGAGCCATTTTTCGACCCACAAATAGTGTGATGCTAGGTGTAAGGGTGTTTTGTGGTCGTTGTCTTGTGCGTTCACATCCGCACCACGTTCCATCAATAGCTGTAGTACAGCACAGAAAATATCTTCGTGGTCGCATCCGGAGTCGAACATGGTGTGCAATGGGGTCTGGCCCTCGTGGTCCTTCACATTGACTTTTGCGCCAGCGTCGACAAGCATCCGCACTAGCTCGAGATCTATTTCCCAACTTCTTTGTAATACCTGATGTAATGGCATGCTGCCCGCGTCGTCTGGTTGATTCACGTCCGCACCGCGCACTACTAATAGCTGTGTGGGGGCGAAGCCATCTTCATCCCAAAAATCTTCGGCTGGGTCATGTACTAGGTGTAACGAGGTCCGGCCCCACTTCCCACCGCGTTGACATTCGCGCCAAAGTCGAGGAGTTTCTGCATATACTCGAGTCGCCGACGTTCAGATGCCCAATGTAAAAGGGTTTGTCGGCCGTCGTATCGTTCATTCACGTCCGCACCACGCTCTAGGAATAGCCGCGCAACGGACCAGTAATCCTCGGGAGTACCATACTCACTGACTTGTTCAAGATGTTCGTACAATGGAGTATGCTCCAGCTTGTTCTTCGCGTTGGCATTTGCGCCACAGTCGAGGAGTATTCGCACCAACTCGACCTGGCTGTAATGTATGAAATGTAATGGCGTGTTGTGGTCCTTGTCTTGTGCATTCACGTTCGCACCACGCTCTATTAATAGCCGTGCAACGTCCAAAGAGAATTCGTCGGAAAACAGATCCGAACCCACTTGATGCAATGGAGTCAGACCCCAGTCGGTCTTCGCGTTGACATACGCGCCATTGTCGAGGAGCACCCGAGCCACTTCGAGATTGTCCATGGACGATGCATGATGTAGTGGAGTTGAGAGGTCCGCCTCCTGGGCATTTACATCTGCGTCACGATCAAGCAGAAACTGCACCGCGTCGGCCGCCAAATTATTAGGCGACCGAGCTACTTCGTGCAACGGAGTCCGTCCTTCCGTTCCTTGAGCGCCAGTGTTCGCGCCGTGCCGAAATAGGAGTTCTGCGACCGGAATATGTCCTTTGTATAGTGCCGCGGCGAGCGGGTAGTCGCGTTTGCCGCCAATAGCGTTTACGTGTGGTGAGTGTTTCTTGACGAGGTGTTCGACGAGGTCATAAAATCCACAAAGTGCGGAGTAGTATAAGGGTGTTGCAGTATCCGAGCGCGACTGCGACTGCTCATATCGTGGCTTGTCGATATCATATATCCGGAGCCACGCTGCAAAATGTGGCTTGTCCGAGTCAAAGAGTGTCTTCATTTCATCCAGAACGGACGACGATACGCTCCCAACCTGCGCGTGAGAAACCCAGTGTTCGGCAGCATACTTAACGAGAGGAATGTTATTAACATTGGAGGCTTTCGAGCTGTCGACGCGATCGTCCAAGCGGAGTAGGACGTCAAGGGATACCCGAGCAAGGGTCGTGTGCGCAGCATCGGGTCGAATGTGATAACACGAGATATCTTCCCGAGGGGTGGCAAGACGATCCGATGTGAGGAATTCCTTGACCGAAAAATGAGAAAACTGGACCACCCGCGAACCGTCGCTGCCAACGATGGTAATCAAACTCGGACACGCGGAGAGCACCTCTTGCTCTTGATCTTCCAATCGCGTAACGTCGAAAGTAAGGATCGCCGCAAGCTCGTCAACACGAAGGGGTCGAACAGCCACAGTCAGACATTGGAGCAAACGATGGACATGACTTCGGTTCATTCTAGGGATCCCCTTCAGGACCCGCTCGTAGGTCTCATCCAAGCTGTCGGGTAATTCGTTTACGAACTGCCGAACCCTCGATGGGAAACAAAGCCTCAGCATCTCCAGTTGACAGTACACCCATCTGAACCTGTATGATGGATAAGTGAGGGGAAGCGCCAGGGAGAGTACAAAAACACCGTACATGCCATCAGCTTTCTCAGAGAGCATCATGATCACCAGTTCCTTATCGTCTCCCCGCCATTTCTTGTCACTAGCAACAACATCGACCTCGGAGTTGATGTATTTAGCGATGTCTTCCCTGTGTCCAGTCTGGTCGTGAAGGGAGACGCGGAGAGATGTCAAAGGCTCGAGACGGATGCAGATGTCTATCTCCGGCCTACTAGTGACGCATATGTGGACATTCGGGAGGCGGAGATTGACAAGGTTTTTTATGACGCTGAGAACGCGTTCTCGGGGAGGCCGCACGCCAGAGGTATTGGGACATTCATCAAGGGCATCCACGATGATATAAACTGGGTCTTGGGTCATAGCCGAGAGCACGTTCGTTAGACAATTGATCAGGACTTCGTCGCTGGGTTTTTGCGTGCCTTTCCCATGTGTCAAATAAATACGGGAAATTAGGTCGCAACAGGGAACCGAGTGTGCAGCAAACTGGAAGAGCAAGGAAGGCAGTAGGTCGTGGAGATGCTTCTTATTGTCGTCTCGAAAATCAAAATAGAAATACGCCACAGAGGCTCTTCCGCCATCGCACAGTGATACGAGTCGCTGGATGATCGCAGAGCTGGTAAAGAACGTTGAGCTGCCGTGTATCGAGAGATTATAGAAATGGCGAACCAGAGGATGCTCTTGCCCGAACCGGCTATGAACGTTGGGAGCCATGAGCCATCTGGGACAAGTAGACGCTAAATTTCCACGAACGTACGTTTGCCATGGATCCATAATAAGGAACCCATCGAATACCATTCCTGAAAGATACGGCCTTCTAAAAACCAGGTCGCTGTTTCCTTGTGAAGGTCACGTAACCCGATGTTGTAATTCGTCGACGGGTCGGGCGGAGATAGCCACCCTTTGAGCCTCTGTAGTACCTCCTCCACTATGACCGTGTGTGAGATCCTACAAAGTATCGCAACGAGGTCAAGATGGTACGAACAATCACGAGCGTCCATTTTGTCCGTAACCTCCTTAATCATCGCTTTTGTTTCCTTCGCGTCTGACCACAAGATGTTCCAGATCAATTGTGTGACCAGTAAAAGAGTTACACACCGTCCTGGAGACCACTGGTTTCCCTTAACGTCTGTGCGATCACCGTGAGCAGCTCCCCCTGTTCCAATTTTCTAAGCCTCTGTAAGGCATCCTTGATATCATCGTCCATTCCCACCAACTTCTTTAAAAATGTCGCTGGCCAAACTTAAGTGAGGCGCAGCTTATTACAGGAGATGGACCTACCCGGTCGTTTTTCTTTCACCCCCTTTGTCGCAATGGCAAGTATTTGGAGAATGTCAGCCATGTTCTTGACGAGTAAGTTCGTCACCGCCAGAGGAGGTGGGATTTCGGTATAGATCCTGAGGCGTTCAAAGAAACTTTCAATTCCGCCGAAGAGTTCAACTAGCACGTCGCGGTTCGCCACAGTGTCCTTAGCAGCCTGCCAGAGACGGCGTTATCAAGGCCCATGCGGTGGATTGCGAGAAAACTCACTACGAGAAGGATACCGATTCCAGAAAAGATGATTTTTGTAGGAGGGAATACCTGAAGGTTAACGCATCAGGGCAAAGACAGGTACTAACGAGACAGCTTGCTTACCGAGCCAACGCCCTCACCAAGGGTGGCAGAGAGCGCATTGAGGATATTCACGGTTGGGTTAAGCCACTTGGTAAGCCGCTCATCGCTGCTCCGAGATTGATTCAGTTCGTTAACTTTCCCTTCAAGTACGGTGAGGATAGCTTCGGGAGAGTCGCAGGCTTTTATCTCAGCGGCGAATGGGTGGGTAGTAAGGTCTTTGCCGGTCTTCCTCTTATACTCTTGTAGAGCCTTTTCAAGTATTGGCTGAAAGTTCGGAGAGGATGATGAAGACGCCTCAGGCTGGAGACTGGAGGACATTGTGATGATCGTGAGGAGCTAGACAAGGATACGGGCGGCGTGAGACGAGGAACACCGTGTGCACTGCCCTAGAACGCCACATCGATGATATATGATAAGTTAGACGCGTAGACACATGACTCGGACAGCTTGTGACTTGGGTGACATTGTTCGTGGTGAGACAATCTCGTTGCGACCGGTTCAAACGAGATTGGTTGACCAGTGCTCTGTTGGTGATGTTCGATCCCGTCCACTATGTTGAGACGTGAATTAAGTCACATGTCTCGTGGGATATGATTGAGTCATCCCATATACTAAATACGGTATCTGTCCCTTATGGACTAATTTGGACTTGGCCGGACTCTTACGGACCACTTTTGTTTATCTTTATTGTCATAGTCATATATGACTCCTATTGTTCTCCATTGTTAAGATACCGGTATTGTCTGCTTTAGGCAGCTATTGTTCTCTGCCCTCCAATGGCATTTCTCCCTCTGGCGCACAGACCACCTGTATTGTGTTTGGATCACCTGTGCGCACAGACCATTCTTAGCTAAGCGTCCTGTATATAAGGACTGCTGTTTTTGCCTTTACACTTCAGAGTTCCTTCACCCTCTGAAGTGTAAGTTCCTTCTCCTTTACTCTACACTACCTTTTACTCACAGACGTCTTAGTACTTGTCTCTAGGTGTGTAGTAGTATTGCTATAGAGTTCCTTCACCTTCTGAAGTTACTTGTCTCTAGCTTTCTGCTATTAACGCTTTGCTCGTTAGTTCTGCACTTCAACACACTATAATTACACTGTGCCAGGCTGCAGTGTGTGGCTGCAACTGGTAACGCCATGAAACTATTTCAACCGAATGATCTCCCTCAGGCCATCTCTAGCCGCTACCGGCCGTCATCGCGTCATCGTCCAGTCAACCCAGCCGCATATATGTGAAGCTATGGATGATGTTGTCCTTCAGTGAGTGAGCAGCGCCCCTACCTGACCATCCCCCCCATCCTCGTCTTTCCCCTTGTCTCCCTTCAGGGCATAATCCCCCTCCCATTGATCTCCCTTCCTTCCCTCTTGCTGCTCTTGGCATCCTCCCATCGCCCCTCCCGCCCTTCCTTCCTCTTTCCCTCTCAGTGCACTTTCCCTGTCCTTGCTAATGTCTCACCCCCCCTGCCGTATCACCAACTGTTGTGCAGCAATGTACGCAGTGTACAGGTAGACCCTTACCTGTGTAGAGAGCTTAGACAAGGCTTAGAGTGAAGCAGAGGAAGCTCAAGGTGGGGTGGAGAGAGATGTGTATAGGTACTTGCTCCTACAGTAGGATTTATATACTCTATGGTCCACCCATGTCCGTTTGGGGAAAAGTGATGAGTAGAGGCGTCCACAATATCGCGTTTTCAGTGTCGCCTAATGTCTAATCACCGGTGGACTCGGAATAATCCCTTAAGGGGATTCTGTACGTATACAGTATGACTAAATACTCCGAATTACGTGTATAGCATAACTAATCATACTGTCATTCCTACGTAATGAGCCTTATAGTAGGTATTACAGCTCAACACTCCCCCTTGCTAAGTGCAGCTACTAAGCACTCTGAGCAAGTGTGTAAGGCGAATTAATATTCTAGCCATGATTAGAAGGGAGTCTATCTTGGAACCATGAGAGCGGTTTCGAGACCGAGTTCTCTTCACCATCCCATTTCAGCTTTTGAACTATTACAGTTCATTGGGCCGATTTTTGGTATAACGAGCAGAAATGTTGTGATTCTCTGGTTGAGAAGAATCTATGTATCCAGAAGACAATGTCTTCAAGCGTCACTTGATATACCTTCCATAGTATTAATGGAATTTTCAGGCTCGTCTCAAGGCCAAGTTTGTTGCCTTGTGACTCAGTTGGATGAGTAAAACTCAAGTCCTAACTGACTTCTGAATTTTTCGAACGTAATATGCCCTAGGTTCTTGGTAAACATATCTGCGGGATTCTCTGAACCATCTATAAAGAATAGTTCTATTTTCTTGTCCTTCACTACTTCTCTTATGTAGTGATAGCGTATATCAATATGTTTAATACACTTCTCTTGGACAGGGTTTGAGGCCATAAAGATGGACCCCTGATTATCACCGCAGAGTGGTATTGGGCTTAGTTTGATGCCAAGCTCAGTGAAGAGTGACTTAATCCAAACTAATTGTCTGCTAGTATCCGACAGCGACATATATTCAGCTTCAGTGGAAGATAATGCGACTGTCTTCTGCGCTCTAGAGTTCCAACTGAATATCCCATTAGCCAGTTTAACCATGTAACCTGTGGTAGATCGCCTATTATCTGGGTTTGAAGCCCAGTCAGAGTCTGCATAGGCAATTAAGCCTCCATTTGATCTTCCATCATACACCAAAGAGTATGAATGTAACGCCACCACAGGGGCGTTAAGTACGACATGTACTTCAGCAAGTCAATGGGATCGGATGAGCGTGAGTTGGTTAGGACTCAGTTCGGTGGTGAACAAGTATCACTTGGTCTCCCAGGGACACAAGGATAATAACGGGAATCAAGGCTCAAGTGAAGAGGCGAGCGAAAGCAAGGACTCAAGCACAAAGGCAAGTCAAGGTTGGTTCGTGAGGCCAAGACAATGTGGTATTACACAAGAAGTCAAGTCTACCGTACAAGCTAGGTAGGGCGTGACTTATATACTAGTACAGGGTGTTTATAAAGTACAAACACATGGCACGATCCTGAGGTACTGGCCTCAGCGAGCTAATAAGGAAGCATGAAGGGAAAGTCCATAAGAAGTACAAGGGAATCCCGTGGGGGCACGTGGGGCTCAAATGACGTCAGCAGGTCCTAGAAGTCATAGGTCTGGCTTCTCTATGGTCATGGGGTTGGTGCGAGATAAGAGTCGAAGAGTGAGTCAGAACGGATCATGGATAAAAGTACATGTGAACACAAGGCGAGATGAGAAGGTAAACAGAACGTGTCGTATAGTAGGGCGAAAATCGTAACATTACCCCCCGTCACACTCGAAGTTGCCACGACTTCGACTAGTCACTGGTGTAGTACCAGTCATCCTCGATGGGTACGGTGTCAGGGATCGTGAAGGGGGGTGCGGACAGGTGTGGCGATGCAAGAAGAGGTGACGACCTCACTCACCACATTCCCGACACTGCTCGTACTGAGGGCAGTGGATCTCTTCATGCCTCGCGTCATACCGCAAACACTTTCCGCACCACCGAGGGCGGTCGTTCGGGTCGATATAGGCGGGCGACATGGGGGAGATCCAATGGATGAGGCACACATTGTACTGATGGGTACGACTGCCACACCATTGACATGGCTGCTTGGCCCTCCGTTGAGGGCACTGCGCGATCAGATGGTCCGTCGACTTGCACTGGAAACACTTGTGAGGGCACCTACTGCTCTCGCCCTGAAGGCGCGGCATCTCGCAAGGTCCTCTGGTGCACGGGTGTAACGCCACCACAGGGGCGTTAAGTACGACATGTACTTCAGCAAGTCAACGGGATCGGCAAAGCGTGAACCGGTTAAGGTTCAGTTCGATGGTGAACAAGTATCACTTGGTCTCCCAGGGACACAAGGATAATAGCGGAAAGTCGAGACTCAAGCGGAAAGGCGAGCCGAAGGGGGACTCAAACGCAACGGCGAGTCGAAGTCGTTCGTGAGGCAAAGACGATTGTGGTATTACACAAGAAGTCAAGTCTACCATACAAGCTAGGTAGGGCGTGACTTATATACTAGTACAGGGTGTTTGTAAGGTACAAACACATGGCGTGATCCTGAGGTACTGGCCCCAGCGAGCTAATAAGGAAGTGTCAAGGGGAAGTCCATAAGAAGTACAAGGGAATCCCGCGGGGGCACGTGGGGCTCAAATGACGTCAGCGGGTCCTAGGAGTCATAAGCCTGACTTCTCTACGGTCATGGGGTTGGTGCGAGATAAGAGTCGGAGAATGAATCGGAACGGGTCATGGGTAAAAGTACACGTGAACACGAGGCGAGGTGAGAAGGAGAGCAGAACACGTTGTACAGTAGGGTGAAACTCGTAACAACGGGGGAATAGGAATGGAATCAGGAGTGGGGCGTGGGCGTATAAATTTGGCCTGGAGCTCATCGTACTTCTCGGATATCAGCGGTATTGCACAGGCATACTGCAACCGCTTCCGCATGCTCGCGAGATCCATATCCATATGGAAGCGATCGCGCATGAGGTCCGTCTCCATCCATTGAAGCTCGGACTCGCGCGTGGTGATCGCATCCTTCCGCAATAAGCAATCCTGGAGACGCGCTATGTCTGCATGAAGATGGACGTTGCGTAACTCCGTCAGGACTTCATTGACGCATATGGCTCGTGGGTCATGCGGATGGAACATCGCGAGCTGTTGGTCCGTGACATGCTGAGGCAGTTGCCCCTCATACATCCCTTGCAAGTAAACTGACTGCACGTAACATGGGTGCCCCCTTCCCATGGTTCCAACGACTTCCCGGTAGTCTTTTTGATAGTAGATGAAGCGTGCGATCTGCTTCGGGTACCCGGCCTCCCCAATCTTCAGCGGGAAGTAGAGGTAGGAGAGGTCGGGGTCGTTGTGAAGGAAGGGGAGTCCCGGATCAGTGGCGTCCTCCCCCGCCTCCTCGTCGTCAAGGAATGCGTAGGTGGGATCGGGTTCAACGAGGCGGGGTTGTGTGACAGATGTGGTTACGTGGCTGATGCCAGGTGGGAATGGGGGAAGTGGTACATGCTCGAGAGGTGGTGGTGGGGTGTGTTGTTGTGGTTCAGGAGGGGTAGGGACGATGGGGACGTGTACTGTGATGGGAGTGTCAACAGGTGGGGTGGTGAGGGTGAGTAGTGAGGTGGCTGCCTCTTCCTGCGTGAGGCGATCAAGTGTAGGAGCAATTAACGACAAGATAGGGGGGTCTGGGCTAGGGACTACAGAGTACGGCGTACAACCCTCCGGCTGTGAGGGGACACCCTGGTCCTGGGACGGCACGGTTAGTTGTTCAAGTATGAGTTGTGCCAGTGGGTGCAAGGGGATTTTAGAGACAATGGGAGTGGATGTCATGGTGTACAAGGGAGGAAGGGGGGATGTGCGATTTGGGTTCATAGGGTGTCTTTTTATATCTTTCGCCCAGCCCCTTCGGCGGTTGTATTATGCCAGAAGAAGTCGGCGATGAGATCAGGTGCGTGTCGGACATTTTCAAGTGGTTCCCATGAGCTGTCACTCACGGGAAATCCTTTCCATTGGACCAGGAATTGGAGCTTGCGCCCTCAGCCATAGAACCTTGACCCGAGGATTTGATCCACTTCAAATTCCTCTTCTCTGTCGATAAGGTCAGGAGGAGGTTGCGTGAAGTTTGTCCCGTGCAGTTCCGTCTCCTTATATGGGGTGAGGAGGTTGGTGTGGAACACGGGGTGGATCTTCCATGACTTCGGGAGTTCTAATTCATAAGATACTGCAGAGAGGGCCTTCTTGATGTGGAAAGGTCCATGACATTTAGGGGCTAGCTTGGCCGTGGGGTAGAATGTTTTAAGGTTCATCCCCTCTAGCCATACTTGTGCCCCTTCTTGATAAGGGATGAAGCGAGTGCGCCCTCGCTTCGTCATGAGTTCTTGGGCGTGCTTGATACAATCCTGCGCGTGCTGTCGGAAGTTGCCCATGTCTTCCAAGCGTCGGTCGGCGGATGGGGAGGTCGTTGGTTTCGGGATCCAAGTGGTGCGTGGCTCCCATCCCATGATGAGTGAGAAGGGGGAGTGTTTCGTCGTTGCATTGGGCCATGCGTTATGTGCGAACTGTGCTATGGGGAGGGCCTCTGCCCAGTTGTCCTGTTGCACATTGCTCCAATGTCGTAAGTATTGTTCCAGCCATTGGTTGGTTCGTTCTGACTGTCCGTCTGTTTGGGGGTGATACACCGTTGAAATATTCTGCCTAATTCCGAGAACTTGGCAGAGTTGTGTCATAAATGCCGACGTAAATTGAGGGTCTCGATCGGTGATCAGTTTTTGGGGTATGCCGTAATGGGGGTAGACGTGGCGGAGGTATAGCCTGGCTACGCCCTCCGCGGTGATTGTTTCATTGCACAGGATGAAGATGGCTGCCTTGGAGCAGTCGTGGTCAGTAATGGTGAGGATTGAGTCATATCTCTGCGATAACGGTAGTTTCGTAATGAAGTCCATAGCCGCGACTTCGAACGGTTCTGCTTCCGGGTCGGTTGTGATAGGGAAGAGGTGTGGTTTTTGTCGGTGGGGGTTGATTTTGTTGGCTTGGCATGTGGCGCAACCCTTGACGTACTCTTCGACGTCTTTGCGCATATTGGGCCACCAGTAGTCTCGTTGTAAGAGCTCATAGGTGTTTGCGATTCCGGGGTGTCCCATGGCTGGTGTGTCGTGGAAAAAGGTGATTACCCCCCGCTTAAGATCGTTGTCCCCGACAATGACAAGGGCGTCTCCTTTCCACCATAACCCCTCATGCTTTTTCAGGCTGTGCAGTTCAATCCATCGTAGTACTTGTGCTTCGTCAAGGTTTTGTGCAATCTGGGTCCAGATGTCCATGTTGTGCATTGACATCTCGGTAGTCCAGATGAAGCGGTCCGCAGGGAGAACCGTGACGTTGTTGTTGTCTTCATCGCCTGGCGCATAGTCTGCTCGCCGGGATAGGGCATCTGCGTGACCGTTTTTGACGCCGGGCATGTGTTTCAATACAAAGTCGTATTCTGACAACTCTAGAAACTCGCGTGCTACTCGTCGGCTGATTTTCGCGGTTCCTTCCAATATTGAAGGTTGGTGTGGTCGGTGTGTATGATGATCTTATGGGGTGAGCCAACGAGGTACGTGTGCCAGGCGCGAAGAGCTTTGACTACTGCAAGTAGCTCTCTGTCGTAGATGTCGTAGTTCCGCTCAGCTTGGGACAATGATTCTGAGTGGAATGCTACTGGGTGGAGTTTTTGGTCTTCTCCAAGCTGATTGAGCACCGCGCCAATGGCGACGTTGGATGCATCCACTTCTAGCTCAAATGGTTTTGTCAGGTTGGGGGAGAGGAGAACTGGTTCCCAACATATTTGGTCTTTGACACGTTCGAACGCCTTCTGTTGCTCTGCTCCCCAGTGCCACGGGGTGTCCTTTTTTGTGAGATCGTGGAGGGGGCGTGCGAGGGACGAGAACCCTTTGATGAATCGATGGTAGAAGTTGCAGAAACCGATAAAGGCATGTACTTCCTTGAGGTTTCTTGGGGGTTGCCATTCGCGGATTCCTCGTACTTTTACGGGGTCCATCCGCAGCTTCCCATGTCCGATGATAAGCCCAAGGTACTCTGTTTCGCGCACCTCAAACTCGCACTTCTCCGGTTTGATGTAGAGGTCATTTTCTGCGCAGATGGTCAGAACCTGGTGGACTCTTTCTCAATGTCATTCAAGGTTGTCGATGGTTGCGATGAGGATATCGTCCATGTATACGATCACCTTGTTCGTTAGTATTGGTCCTCGAAACGTGAAGTCCATCATCGCTTGGAAGGTTGCTGGGGAGTTCGTGAGGCCGAAGTACATTACGAGTGGTTCGAAGGTCCCCTTATTCGTTTTAAAGGTAGCCTTCCACTTGTGTCCTTTGTCTATGCGGATGTTGTTATACCCCCAGCGGATATCCAGTTTCGTGAAGAGTCGCACGTCGCGGATTTTATCAATGAGTTCGGGGATGAGGGGTAGCGGGTAATGGTTCCGAACTGTGACCTCGTTCAACTGTCGGTAGTCTTGTACGGGTCTGAGCTTGCCATCTTTCTTTTTTATAAAGAAGAAGGGTGAGATGTATGGGGACTTCGACTGTCGAATGTATCCCCGTTCCAGTTGTTCTGCGAGGAATGTATCAAGAGCCTTATCCTCTTCTTGCGTTAGCAGGTACACCTTGCAGTCCATTGTTGTGGGTGCGTTGGGTGTCAGGTCGATGGCATGGTCCCATGGTTGTTTCGGTGGGAAGCAGTGCAAGGCTTCCTTGTCGAATACCTTACGGTACCGCCGGTATTCTGGTGGAACCATTTCTTCGAAGGTTCGTGCTCCCCGCTTGGCAGCTTCTTGTTGCGCTAGTTCGGACGCCGTCGTGGTTTTTCGCAGTAATGCCACGCATGGCTCTTGCTCATCGTCCACAATCTGCTCCCACACCTCCTCGTTGAGTTGATACGTCTCCAACGCCCGTATAGATGCTTCTACCGGGGTGGCTTCGTCCGACAACTGGAGGCTGGATATGACCACCGGTTGACACTCTTCGTCCAACATCACTTCCCCCCACTTTACGAGTGGCTTGAATGCCAAGAACCATGGATAGCCCAGTATAACTTTGTCCCTTCCTAAGTTTGTTACTAGGAAGCAAAGTGTTTTGGTGTCATTCCCGGTTCGGACGTTCAAGTTGGTGTATTGGGTGATGGCCCCATCTTGGTTGTGAGTCCCGTCCACATTCCAGATGCATATCGGTTGTGTGATGTCACGTGTTCCGATCTGCAGCTGCTTCAGTAGTGAGGCGCAGATAAAATTGTCTGTTGCTCCTGAGTCCAGGAGTACTTGTCATTCGGCCATTGCATGTGCAGATTTAAAGAGTACTGGAATTCGCATAGATCAATATCTGCTATGGTACACGTTTACATTGAGTGCTCTAGCCCAGGCCGTCAGGTTCAAGCGTCGAGAAAATCCTCCTTCACAAATAGCTTCTCCACCATGAGGTCTCACACTTCTTAGGACTGCGCTTTCATCGCAGCGATTTGTGCTTCAGCCTGTTCTTCTGTCGAAAGTACGCGGTTAGATTGTATGGCGACTGTAGTGACGGTGGGAGTTGATATGGTTGGGGGAGCAGAGAGGGGAGCTGATTGGGTGGTCGTGGAGGAAGTAGCAATTCGAGTGCCCTTTTGTGGGCAGTTACGCGAGATGTGCCCCATAGCACGGCATCTAAAACAGCGCCCCTCCTTTTGGAGTTGGATGCGGTCAGCGTCAGTGAGAGCCATGGAGGCTCGGGCACGTCCAACATCCATGGTGTTTGGGTCACGGTTCTTGTTGAGGGCTGTACCCACTGGTCACGGTTATGCCCTCCTTTCTTTTGGCGCGGGGTTCAGTTCTTGCCGAGTCGGTCCTTCAGAACCAGGTATTCAGCCTGCTGTAATTGAGCAGCTCGCTTCCAATCCTCCCACGTAACGGGGTGTTGGAAGTGAATGGCATTAATCACTAACTGGTTTGGAAGTCCGTCTTGGAATAATTCCAATGTTGTGGCTTCGTCCGGACCATACCCGGCTTTTGTCGTCAAGTTGTCAAACTGGGCGATATAAGAGTTGATATCTTCTCCCTTCATCGTCAGGGTTTGCAAGGCTTTGCGGGCCTTCGTTTGTTCCGCAGTGTTGGTGTAGGCCTGCAGAAATCGAGTTTCCACCTCGTTCCAGAGGTTATTTTGGGTTCGCAGGACTCCTGCTGCTACTTGATCGTCAAGCCACCTCATCTGCTCGTCGACCCAATCGTCGACGAGTGGCCCTCGGATATAAGAGAGGAAGGCCATAGCCCGTTGTCCAGGTATCGCAAGCAGATCTACTGTTGGGTTCATTCCGCAATACAATTTGAAGGCACGTAAGAAGGCCTTGCTCTTTTCTCAGTTTCCGTCGAATTCTGGCAGGGGGTTTCCTCCTAGGCGACCATTGCTGCCAGGGGCTGGTGCAGGTCCTCCGGCCGGTGCCGGTCCACCACCACTGCCACCGCCACTGCTGGCAGGGGTCCCTCCGGCAGGTGCTCCACTTCCGCTAGGTACTCCTCCTCCACTTGTGAGGGTGGTGCTTGTGGATGCTTGTCCTTGTTGGGCCATTGCGTAAGACGGAAATGCTGAAGACGGGAGGTTGGTCATTGGTACGGATATACTTGGGGATGGGGTGTCAGAAGGATCGATGTTAATACCTGAAGGATTGGAGGATCCTAGAGGTCCGGTGTTCAAGGTGAGGGGTACTGGTCCTGTAGTGTACCACGCTCCCTCAGTCGGGGAATATTCAATAAAGGCCCAAAGATGTCTGTCGTCAAGGTAATGGATTTGTTGGTATGATCGTGTCGAGGGGTCAAAGACAAAGTACCCTTCAACTCCATTGTGTTCTGCCCAGACTGCGGTTCCTTTAACTCTATCTGATAGTTTGTTGGAACTGAGGCGGTCAATGTACTCGGGCCTAAACTTGGTTCGGCTGCAACTAGATGTCGCCACTGTGGGAGACTTGACTTAATGTAACGCCACCACAGGGGCGTTAAGTACGACGTGTACTTCAGCAAGTCAATGGGATCGGATGAGCGCAAGTCGGTTAGGACTCAGTTCAGTGGTGAACAAGTATCACTTGGTCTCCCAGGGACACAAGGATAATAACGGGAATCAAGGCTCAAGCGAAGAGGCGAGCGAAAGCAAGGACTCAAGCGCAAAGGCGAGTCAAGGTCGGTTCGTGAGGCCAAGACAATGTGGTATTACACAAGAAGTCAAGTCTACCGTACAAGCTAGGTAGGGTGTAACGCCACCACTGGCGTTAGTCCGACTTGGACACGAAAGGGCGTTCACGACTTAGCGAAATATCTCTTCGAGGTCACGTGACCTGATCATGGGATACACGGCGCTTTTACAGGCACGTGATCTGAGTGCACACTAGGGCAAGCCGTACCACTAGGTGATCCTGATAATCGATGAAGATGACTTGCTCAAAAGGAGGCGAGCGGAGTACGCGTGAAGAGACGAGTAGAAGTGGTGAATTGAAGAAGACCAAGATGGCGAATCTTGGTCTCCCTAGGCCACTATTTATACATATACGGGGTAGCTTTAAAGCTCCCCTCCAATCCGTACGACGAATAGCTAAAGTAGCTCGAACCCTACTATCACTATCCTAGTTGTGAGTCATGCCACATCGGCATGTGATTCTACTACGTGCTGACTGATCCCCTAGTCCATGACACATTGCGACTTACTAACGTGGTCATATCCATATAGTAAGCGTCCGTTCCCTCGACTGTGACATCACCCCCTTTTCAGCCGCGACGACCACGGCGCCGAGTGGGGCCGATCCCTCCGACCCACGCTTCCTGCCTCTCCGTGATCCTGTCAAGCACGTTCGCCATCTCGAGTCGGAACTTACACCGAGCTAACTCCGACTGGACTCCCCCTAACACCTGAGCCAGGGCGTGAAGTCGTTGTTCCATCCTTTCAGCCTCATGTCAGTAGGCACGGAATCGAGTCAACTCAGCTTTGACCCCTACATCCTTCAACTCGTTTACGGTGCGATCCACTCGGTGTTGGTTACTGTGCCCTCCGACGAGGGCGAATAAATCTTCTGGGGCGTAGTGGGGCTTGCCGTTCTCGCGAACGTGGGGTTCGGCGTACAAGGGGCGGCTATATCCCTTGTCGCTGTCGTCCACGAGTCCGAGGACGAGGGGGTCCGGTCCGCCTATGACCTGGACGTAGGTGGCCTGGCGGGTCACCCCCTGGGGATCGGTGATGGGGTAGTGGACGAAATCATCCCCCC
Organism: Lactarius akahatsu; assembly: GCA_021524915.1. Classification (NCBI taxonomy): domain Eukaryota; kingdom Fungi; phylum Basidiomycota; class Agaricomycetes; order Russulales; family Russulaceae; genus Lactarius; species Lactarius akahatsu. The sequence goes on from JAKELL010000230.1 coordinate 29,503, forward strand.
GGTTGTGTTTGAAGCCATGCGGCGCGACTCGCGACGTTCCCCCCAGGTATCGAAGGCGGACGGCTGGCGCGGTAGTGTTGTGGGTGTCGACGACCACGCCCCCACGGTATATGGGGCGACCCGTGGAGTCGCATGCGTAGGGGGTTTCGCGGGGGTCGTCAGAGTCGGTAGCTGTGATGAGGTATGGCTGCTCAACTGGGTACCATTCCCTCAGACTTCCCTCGACCGCTTCGTACACTGCTCTTTCAGCGTCTCGATGTGTTGTCGGCGTCGGTGGTAGATGATGGCCCTCCGTGCTGCGGCTACCGCCAGCTGTTGACGCCTCCAATCCTCCGCGGGTTCCCTCCAATCCCGGTTCTTCATCCACTCTTGCCACCTCAGCGTCGCGGGCGTTTTCTTCTTGCTTGACTTCGACCCGTACGGGGCCAGATCGAAGTGGGGGACTCGCAAAGAGTCCGACAGCTGTACGAAGCCGAGTAATTTCGGCTTCGGTGTATGGGGCGGTATTGAGGTGGTCGCCGTTGGGACTGAGAAGCCAGTATGTGGCGGGCTGGTCTGGATCTTCGACGTCGATGATGGACTGCACGTTGTCGAGGGCCGCTCTGAGTTCTTCGTGGGTGAGGCTGTCGACGAGGCGGGCAGCGAGAGAGGAGGGAGAGGAGGTAGTGGGAAGAGACATTTCTGAGCAAATGAGGAATCCAGTGTGAGGAGATGGGGACGACTTAGCGTCATATGTCCGGTTTATATGTATTCTGGCTGCCATTGAACTCCGCTCGTACTCCACTATGGCTTCGTCAGCAAATACGTCATCCTTGTTGATCCACTGGTTCTCCGAGTCAGGGTATCCCCTCCATTTCACGAGGTACTGCAGCTTCTTGCTCCGGCCGAATCGTCTGGAGTCTAGAATGCGCTCCACTTCATACTCCTCTTCCCCATCCACTAGGTCTGGTGGTGGGCGTTGGAAATTTTCCCCATGTAGGGGCGTTTCGCGATAGGGCGTGAGTAAATCGATGTGGAATACGGGGTGAATACTCCACTGCGTGGGGAGTTCCAGTTGGTAATTGACCAGTGATAGGACGCGCGTGATCTTGAACGGGCCATGCCGTCGTGCCGCCAGCTTGGCAGTTGGTTGATTGGTTCGTAGATGTCGCCCTTCTAGCCACACTTGATCCCCTACTTGGTACTTGGGTGTGTTCCGATGTTTGACCCATAGTGATTGTGCCTTTTTGATAAGGTTCTGAGCTTCTTTCCGTGCTTCTCGGAATTGCTGAAGTCGCGTGAGCACCTGTGGGATAGGGGACGGCTTGTCGACCCAATCAGCGCGTGGGTCGTATCCCATCATGAGTGAAAAAGGGGATTTCCTTGTCGCCTCGTGCGGCCAATTGTTATGCGCGAATTCCGCCATTGGCAGGAATCGCGCCCAGTTATCTTGACGCTCGTTGGTCCAGAACCGTAGGTATTGTTCCAGCCATTGATTGGTTCTTTCCGATTGTCCGTCGGTCCGGGGGTGATACGCCGTGGAGATATTTTGGTAGATGCCGAGGATTCGGCACAATTCGTGCGTGAACCTTGATGCGAATCTCGGGTCTCGGTCGCTGATAATTTTCGCCGGTAATCCGAATCTCCGGAACACGTGAGTGACGTACAGTGCGCAGCAGTTTCTTCCGCAGATATTTCCTCATTGCAGGGGATGAACACTGATGCTTTGGTGCAGTCGTGGTCAGTTACGGTGAGGATCGAATCGTATCCCTGTGACTCCGGCAGTTTAGTGATGAAGTCAAGGGCGATGACTTTGAATGGCTTAGCGTCGGGTGTTGGCGTGATGGGTACTAGTGGGGCTCACGTCGGGCGGTTGTTAACTTTGTGGCGTTGACATTCTGCGCAGCCTTGAACGTACTCCGTTATTTGTTTTAGCATGTTCGGCCACCAGTGACTTCGCTCGATGATTCTTGCCGTTCGCTTGATTCCTGGGTGGCCGTAGACTGGGGGGTCGTGGTGGTTGGCGATGATGGTGCGGATTTCTTCTTGTCCTCCGGTGACCACTCGTGCGTCTTGGTGATACCAGACTCCATTGACTTTCTTGAGCTTGTGTGGGTCTACCCAGGGCCGTAGAATGTTTTCGTCTTGTGCGTGGGTTTCCGGTGATTGCGTGGTGATGGTTCGTACGAATATCTCCTCAGGTAAGACGACGACTCCTTCATTGTCCCTTTCCCCTCTGTCGTAGTCGGGTCTTCGCGATAGAGCATCTGCACGTCCGTTGTTAGTCCCTTTGATGTGGTGGATCTCGAAATCGTATTCCATGAGCTCTAGGACTTCTCGGGCTACTCGGCGACTTATCTTCTGCGGTGTCTTCCAGTGTGTAAGATTGAGGTGGTCGGAGAAGATTTTGATTTTGTGCGGTGAGCCTGCTAGGAACGGTCTCCAGTGTCGCAGTGCCTTGACGATCGCCAGAAGTTCCAGGTCGTAAATGTCGTAGTTGCGCTCTGCTTCGTTCAAGGTGGCCGAGAAGTATCCGAGGGGGTGTCGTTTTCCGTCTTGTTTCTTTTGCAGAAGTACCGCGCCTACCGCGTATCCCGATGCATCCACTTCGAGTTCGAACTGGTCTGTTAGTGTGGGATGCGCGAGTACCGGCTCACTGGTAACTAGGCGTTTGAGAGTTTGGAAGGCGGTCTCTTCGTCTTTGCCCCATGTCCATTCCGCGTCTTTGCGTGTCAGTTTGTTGAGAGCTCGTGCGTATGTGGCGAAACCGCGAATGAAGAGGCGGTAAAAATTGCAGAAGCCCAAAAAGGAGCGTACGTCATGTACTTTCGTGGGTGTGGGCCAGTTGCGTATGCCAGCAATTTTTACGGGGTCCATGCGAGTCACCCCCTTTTCAAGAATTACCCCCAGGTAATCCATTCGCGGTTGGTGGAATGTACATTTGGACGGTTTGAAGTATAGGTCGTGGTCGAGTGCCACTTGGAGTACGGCGCAAACAGCATCTATGTGCGCTTGAAGTCCTGCGTGTTCGAGGGTAGCGATGCCAATGTCGTCCATGTACACTCTGATAATTGTTCCCATTGCTGCAAAGACTCGAATCGTGTCGCTTAGGATGTCGTTCATCATGTTCTGGAACGTTGCCGGTGAGTTTGTGAGTCCAAAGTACATGACGAGGGGTTCGAAGAGGCCGTATTTCGTCTTGAACGCCGCCTTGTATTCATCGCCTTCCTTGATGCGTATGTTGTTGTATCCCCAACGGACATCAAGTTTCGTAAATATGTGTCCGTTTCCCAGGTCGTTGATGAGTTCTGACATGAGGGGTAGTGGATATTGGTTACGCACGGTGCAGGCGTTGATTCTTCGGTAGTCTTGTACGGGTCTTAATTTGCCATCCTTTTTTTTGATGAAGAAGAACGACGACGCATAAGGGGACTTTGATGGACGGATGTACCCTAGTTTGAGTTGTTCATCCAACCATTCGCGTAGTTGTCCGTCTTCGTCTTGTGACATTGGGTAGACTTTACAGTCGATGCTGGGGGGTGTGCCGGGTTTGAAGTCGATTGCGTGGTCCCATGGTCGCGAAGGTGGGAAACGGTGGGACGCCTCTTCGCTGAAGATTTTTGCGAATCGTTGGTATGGTTCGGGGAGGGTCGCGACTACCGTTTCTTGGTTTGCGGTGATGGCGAGCTCGGTGGCTGTGGTGCGCAGTTGGCATTCTTCCTCAAGTTCCTGAACTATTCCCTCTGCTTCGTCTTGAGTGATTGCACGTGCGATGGTGGTCTGTGTTTCTGCTGGGTTGATTGATCGTAGTACCACCGGGAGGGTATCTTCATGTATGGTGGCGTGCGCCCAGCTGATGGTCGGTTCGTAGGTGGCTAGCCACGGGTATCCGAGGACTAAATCTTCGTTGCCTATGTTGGTGACTAGGAATCTCATTACCTTTGAAACGCCATTGGTCTGGACGTCTAGGTCGATGAAATGTGTAATGGACCCAGCTTTGTTTTCGGTGTTGTCTATGTTCCATATCTTTTTTGGTTTCTCAAGGGTTTGTAGCCCGAGGCCCATGCGTTTGGCGAACGCGGGTCTTATGAAGTTGTCAGTGGCTCTGGAGTCAACGAGCCCTTTGATGTCGGCCATGGAGTAATTCGTACGAATCGATACTGGAATTCGGAGCGAACGGTAGCGAGTCATGATTACGGAATTACAATTGACTGCCCTCACCCAGGCCGTTGGGTTCAGGCGTCCTGAAAACCCTCTTGGGTCCAGAGATCTTTGAATACGAGGTCCTTGACCTCGTCACTAGCTCCCCTCAGTGTCTCCATCCATCCCTTGGCTTGTTCTTCGGCCGTGGTTTCCGTGCGTCGTGCAGTTGCGGGTTCTTGGTAGTAGTCGGTTTCTGTGCTACGACTTGTACTTGCGCGTGGTTGGAATTGTTGCCTCGGTTTTCTAGGGCGTGTGCAGTCGCGTGAGAAGTGGCCTGGGTTGTTACAGTTGTAACATATCACTTCCCTCATGTCGCGGCGTGGTCCACTCCCTCGATTTTGCCCCGGCCCTCCTCTTGGTGGGAGGGGTGGTCGCTGGTTCCCGCGGTTTGGGTCGCCTACCTCTGCGAGGCGTGCGCGTGTTCTGTCCGCTGATGTGTCCATGGCGTTTGGATCATAGCGTGGAGGTGGAAACCTGGGTGGTGCCCATTGCGGGGCGTATCCACGATTTTGCTGAGGTCGTGGTGGTGGGGTATTGCGAGGCGTGGTGGTGAGTCCTAGGCGAGCGCGTAGGTGAATGTATTGTTTTTGCCTGCGCAGTGCTGCCTCCTTCCACTCATTGAAGGTTTGTGGATCGTCCAGCTCATAGATTTTGGTGAACAGGGCTCTCGGGAGGCCCGCCGTGAATTGGTCCAACGTTTGGCGGTCGTTAAGGCGATAGTCAGCTTTCTGTGCCAACTGTTCAAAATTGGTGATGTACGAGTCAATATCATCGCCATTCATTTTAAATCCCTTGGCCAGTGTGGCTTGCGCTTGCTCTTGTTCGAGTACGTTTGAGAAGCGGTCGGAGAATCCCGCAGTCAAGGTATCCCATAGGAATGGGTCGTATCGGCTGCGTCCTTGATGTAGCTCGTTGTTGAGCCACTGGAGAAATCCGAGCGTCCAGTTGGACACTCGTGGGCCTTTGATAAAACCTAAGAATAACAGGCATCGCCGGTAGACATTGGTCATGATCGGTGCTTCTGAATTCTGTCCCCAGTATATGTGCCACTGCGTGAGGAAGGATTCGTACTCATCTCTGTTTCCATCGAATATAGTTGGGGTTTCTCCTACTAGCTTGTCCGACCCGTGTGGTGCTCCTGGCACTGGTCCCGCTGCCGGCGGTGGCAGGGGTGGTGGTCCTCCTCCGAAGGGATCCCCTCCGCCTCCTCCTCCGAATTGGGGTTGTCTTCCCCCGTGTGGCGGTCTCCCCCTACCTGGTGGTCCTTGACTGAAGGGGCCCCCCGGTCTTCTAGGTGCTGGGGGTCCTCCTGCGCCTGGTGGTGGGTCAGGGATGTCTGGGCCTACTGCTCTGAAAATGGCTGCGTCGTCCGCGGTCATGCGGTGTCCTGTTGTTGGGTTGATGGGGCGTAGGTAGGACTCTGCTTCTTCGGTGATTCTCCTGGCTTCTTCGAGGGCTAGATCCTCTTGGGTGATCGTTGCGGTTGCCATGTCTATGGGTGGTCGTACTTCGATATTTTCGGGTTCGTTGATACGTAGGGACTCAGCTGTCTGTATTATTTCCCCTACTTCGGATTCTTCGTCGTTGTCGGATTCTTCGTCGTCTCCGCTGGTTTCGGATGGTGCGGGGGTTCTTGGTTCGGATGTGCTAGGTTCTTGTTCTGGTTGCCCGTCGATGCGTCCCCACTCTTCATGTGTGGGTAGGTTTCTGGAGTCGATGTCGCAGTTGTAGTTTCTTCCTGCGGGTCTTACTGTGTCGTAACGATTGTCTATAGGGTTCCACGTAATTTCCACCCAGCACAAATGATCGAAGTTGAACTCAACGGGGCGATATCGGGTTGGGCCCGATGCGAAGTCTACAAAGTATCCGGTTTCTCCTCGGTATTCTCTCCACCTAGCGGCTCCTAAGAATTGTGTTGGTACGTTGCGGTCTCCTCGTCGTTCGAGGGAGTAGGTTTGAAAATCTCTCCACTGGTCTCGAGTTGTGAACGCCACGTTGAAGGGATCTTGGTCTTAATGTAACGCCACCACTGGCGTTAGTCCGACTTGGACACGAAAGGGCGTTCACGACTTAGCGAAATATCTCTTCGAGGTCACGTGACCTGATCACGGGATACACGGCGCTTTTACAGGCACGTGATCTGAGTGCACACTAGGGCAAGCCGTACCACTAGGTGATCCTGATAATCGATGAAGATGACTTGCTCAAAAGGAGGCGAGCGGAGTACGCGTGAAGAGACGAGTAGAAGTGGTGAATTGAAGAAGACCAAGATGGCGAATCTTGGTCTCCCTAGGCCACTATTTATACATATACGGGGTAGCTTTAAAGCTCCCCTCCAATCCGTACGACGAATAGCTAAAGTAGCTCGAACCCTACTATCACTATCCTAGTTGTGAGTCATGCCACATCGGCATGTGATTCTACTACGTGCTGACTGATCCCCTAGTCCATGACACATTGCGACTTACTAACGTGGTCATATCCATATAGTAAGCGTCCGTTCCCTCGACCGTGACATAGGGCGTGACTTATATACTAGTACAGGGTGTTTATAAAGTACAAACACATGGCACGATCCTGAGGTACTGGCCTCAGCGAGCTAATAAGGAAGCATGAAGGGAAAGTCCATAAGAAGTACAAGGGAATCCCGTGGGGGCACGTGGGGCTCAAATGACGTCAGCAGGTCCTAGAAGTCATAGGTCTGGCTTCTCTATGGTCATGGGGTTGGTGCGAGATAAGAGTCGAAGAGTGAGTCAGAACGGATCATGGATAAAAGTACACGCGAACACAAGGCGAGATGAGAAGGTAAACAGAATGCGTCGTATAGTAGGGCAAAAATCGTAACAATGAAGAAGTCCCAAGCAAATAGCGACAGATATAGAGTGCTCTGTTCAAATGGTCCTCTGAGGGGTTTGCAGCGAATTGTGATAGTTTAACGACTGCATAGGTGATGTCAGGGCGAGTCCCAAGCATTATGTATAGGAGTGAACCTATAACTTGCTGGTATTTGCTCCTGACACTTGGGTTGACTGGTGAATTATTAGGTACAGGTTGGTACCCTTCAGGAAGTGGAGTTGCAGTTGCTTTCGCATCTATGAGTCCAAAGCGTTGCAGCACCTTTTCTAAGTAAGCGGTTTGATCTAAAAAGATCTTTCCATGTTTCCGCTGAATGCGTATACGCAAGAATTCCTTTGCATCACCTAAGTCACAACATTCCCAAGCCTTCATGAACCTATTCTTAAGTTCATTTAAAAGGGCTTTGTCCGATCCCATAAAGATCACATCATCAACATAGACGATGATCACTACAAGGGCGCCACTCTTACCTTTATGGGTAAAGAGTCCTGAGTCAGATAGTAGCCATTTACAGCCCATCGCAGCCATGGATGTCATGGTACGCAGAGAACGGACTCTTACTATATGGATATGACCCCTTAGTAAGTAGTAATGTGTCATGGACTTAACGCATCAGTCAGTGGTCGTAGTATCACATGTTAGATACTATGACTCATTCCTAGTAGTAGCTGTAGTAGGGTTCGAGCTACTTACGCTACTAGTCACATCGAGTTCGAGAGGAGCTTTAAAGCGTCCTCTTATATGTATAAATAGTGGCTCGACGAGACCAAGATAACTCATCTTGGTCTTCTTCAATCACCACTTCATTCTCATCTCTTCTACACGCAATTCGCTTGTCTCTCTTCGAGCAAGTCGTCTTTATTGATCATCGGATTACCTAGTGGCTTGACTTGCCCTAGTGTATGTTCAGATCACGTGCCATACAAGCGCCGTGTATCTCGTGATCAGGTCACATGACCACTGAGGATATTTTGCTAAGTCGTGAATGCCCTTTCGCAGTCTAAGTCGGACTAACGCCAGTGGTGGCGTTACAATGGACTTATCCAGCGCTTTCCACCATGCTAGAGCAGCTTGTTTAAGTCCATAAATGGCATGTTTTAGTCACAGTACTTTATTTTCATGCCCTTTGTGTCACGTTTCGGATTGATCGGCGCCTCGGGCCGAGAAGTGGACACTGACACATCGGCTATGACACCGCCATCAGCAGAATATCGTCATGGACTTGTAGAATCAGTCAGCCAGGTAAGCTCCAGCCCATCTGATTGTATGATAATGGATCAGATCTTGGAAGTGACTCATACTAGGATAGCTGTACTAGGGTTCACGGTACTTACGCTATTGGCTAGTAGTATTCAAGCGGCGCTTCAAAGCCCGCGCGTATTTGTATAAGTAGAGTAGTGCGAAGACCAAGAACAGAATCTTGGTCTTCTTCCAATACCACCACCATCTACTCGTCTTTACTAAGAGGCTTCCCCTCTTAAGTGAGTTGTCTGGCATATCCCCTTAGACCAGGGATCCCCGTGACTTACCTTCGCCTGTCCCTTCGCGGATCAGTGGACCTCCCTGCAGACGTCGCAGCCTACCAAGTACATCTGTATCGCAACGACTGCGTGGCCTCCCCATACCACTCCTTCTTTATCATCGACAGCACTTCCTGGGCCAGCGCTAGGTATATCGACGAAGTTCCCCAAGGCGTCATCCAGCTAGAGGATCTCCACGCTTACTTTGGAAGAGACGAGAGCCTTCAACCTCATCCCGCCTTCTATCCTGGAACCTTTGCCAACCGCAACTTTTGACTCTCAAGGATCGCCACACGCCAAGAGGCCTAAGTCAGGCAAATGTCCATGGTAGACGTTATATTAAGACCAAGATCCCATCGTGGCTAATCCTACAAGAACAACCAAAGACTTCTGGGTCCCCTTTTGACCCTACTACATCGACAGAAGAGGAGACCGCAACGTCCCAAAGAAGTATCTAGAAAATGCATTTTGGAAGGACGATGAAGAGAACCCAGGATACTTCACCTACTACGTCAACCGACAGGGACAATCCCAACTCATCCCCGTAGAATTCAACTTCGACAACCTTTGCTGGGTCAAAATCCAGTGGAACGACGCACACAACAAGTACCAAGTTAACAGACCTGCAAGCTCAAGTCTCAGCCTCGACATCCTCCAATCCAACGTCACCACCAGAGATCAGTGGGGGCCAATCGACGGAGAAGAAGAGGAACCAGTCCGCTCACCAACACCAAAGACACCAGCACCATCCCCATCCATCACAAGTAACCCGGAAGAGATCCGCATCGCATCATCAAGAATCAACAGGAGGAAGAACACCTCGAACAAATCGCTAAGTCTATCCCTACAGACATGTCTGGCACCACTACATTAACGATGGCACAAGCCAGAACCGCAATATTCGGGAAGTCCCCCGACGAAGGAGGAGGAGGAGGAGGAGCACCACCAGGAGGAGACCCTGACAACAACCCCCACGACGATGGGCAGGCAAGCGTACCCGCATTCACGATGCCTGACACAGATAAGTTCCTAGGGAAGGAACCCAAGATATTCATGGGTAACCGTGATGAAGCAGAAGCGTTCCTCTCCCAGTGGAACAGATTTGCAGGAGTTAACACCGCAAACAGAAGCCTCAAAGTCCCATACATCAAAGCCATGATGTTCCTCACATACATCCAAGGACCACTTGTCGACGAATGGGCAACAGAAACCACCAAGTGGCTTGACTCCCAGACAAATAAGGACGACCCATGGCTCTGGGCAGGAGTAGAGCTCGCATTCAAAGGCCAATTCCACGATAACCTAGAAAAGGATCACACAAGAGTGGAACTCGACAAAGGGTTCAAAATGGTCAACGAGGACATTGACAGCTACATCACTAAATTCGAAAAGCTGGTCCGACAGGCTGACTACTGGCTGGACGAACCACTAGTCCTCGACAAATTCACAAGAGGCGTTCCCCTCAAGTTGTACCAGAATGCCTATCAATTCCATAACCCGCGCAGCTACTCTCAATGGAAGAGCGCACTCATCGAGCAGCAGAAACGATACCTGCATATGAAGGCCAGGTCAGACGGATTTGGGAGACAACCACAAGCCATGCCACGCCCTTGCCCAAACCAACCTCTTCGGTTCCAGGCCCCACAAAGGCAAGGAACTCAACAAGGGTGGCAACAGTACTGAAACCACCCTGATGCGATGGATACCACACCAGGAAGAGTCCGGGCACGAGTCGCCAAAATAGGCAACGTCAACCGCAACCACCCAGAAGATCCAAGGGACTGGACCCCCGGAAGACCCCCGTTCCCACCAAGAGCTGGATTCATGCAACGCAGAGGAGGAGGATGTGGTGTAACGTTCCACTGGATGTTCTTCTTGTATCGTGGACAAGGCTACCAAGACGACCTAGCGATCACCAGATATGTCGAAGTCACGTACTCGATCTTCTACTAGCTCGCAAACAAGTTGTAGTAATGTTCCCCAAAGGATGCAAAGGGTTGTGAAGAGAGTAAGCTGAAGTAGATGTGGCAAGGATAGTCGGCAAGACAGTGCGACTGAGGAGATGGTGCAGCACGTTCCTTGAACGGCAAGAGTAGAGAGGAAAGGAGAGGATGTGAGGCCTTACGGCGATTCACCAGCTAAGGACTAGGAGTTGACAACCAAAGTCTATTCAGCACTCAACTGGCAAGACAGCGCAGAAGAGGCAAGGCGTTTGGGTGGTATAATCCAAGAAGTCAAGCTTAGGTCTTCAGCGACCATAAGCCAGAGCCTATATACATGTCCAAGGAGGTTTGAACCCCAGCTTGGAACTCCGAAACCCTAATACACAGATCCTAGGAATGAGTCACAATCGAGTCAGAGATAACAATCGATCAATGGCAGTAAGGCGCAAAGGTATGAGTCAGAGATAATCATCCGCAGCTGTATGAGTGCTGCTTCCATCCAATCAGAACACGAACATTGTATAGTACATCAGAATCAAGGCACAATCAATCAGGCACATACGAGTCATCACAAACATGAGGCATTCGAGACTGGTCCAGGCACAAGCTCATCTGGACCCTTCTGGTGCAAGTCTAGCCAGGTCACGTGCCAGGGTCACGTGACGGGTGTTTGATGTAAGATCACGTGATCTACTCCCAATATTCTTGAGTGTTTCCAAGGTAGGCAGGAAGGTCACGTGACTTAGCTGGTTGCTGGGCATGTTCAGCCACAAGCCTCATAACTTCGACCTCTTCTTCGGCATTTTCAGCACGTGATTGCTTCACGGCGGTGTTCTGAGGTCTTGCAGGGGTGTTTGGGGAACCAGTTACGGGCAGAACCGTAACATGCAGAGTCCTAAACATCAGGGATGTAACCTGTTTTAATTGCAACCAGAAGGGTCACTTCTCACAAGACTGCAACCAACCAAGGAAAGCACAAGGCAGAGGAGCCTACATAGAGGAAATTCCCACTGCCCCTCAAAGCGTAGCCGGGGACCCCCTCATCGACTTTGACAGACCTGTCCAAGCCAACCGCGCAGACACCGATCCCCAGATAGACGACATCATGGGTCGCATCGCAGCCCTATCAGAAGAAAAGAGGGAGGTGTTCGCGAGGGACATGGTGGGGAGGCAGGATTTTCAAAGCGCCTGAACCCAACGGCCTGGGTGAGGGCTTTAAATTGTAACTCGTCGTTTATCACGCACTATCGATCTATGCACGTCCCAGTTTCGATTCGCACGAGCTACTACATGGCCGAAAAAAGAGCACTGGTGGACTCCAGAGCCACCCACAACTTCATACACCCAGATTTCGTAAAGAAGATGGGGTTAGGAACCAAAGAACTACCCAACCCCCAAAATATCTGGAACATAGATGGGATGCACAACAAAGGAGGGAAAATCACTCATTGCGTCGACCTGAATATACAAACTGATGGGAAACTTAAAACTATTCAGTTCCTCATCACCAACATAGGAGGAGAAGACCTTATTCTGGGGTACCCCTGGCTAGCAACGTTTCAACCACGCATACAATGGGCTACTGCCACTATGGACACTAAGCAGTACCCGATCATCATACGCACCATCAACCCCAATAAAACCCCAGCCATCATCCAGGCAGAAATCTGAAGCATCATCACAAAGATACAAGATGAAGAACGCGAACAAGCCTACAGGGAACTGGAAGAGGAAATGAACCCAATACACGGACATACAACGGCAACAGAACTAGCAATCTCGGCACAGTCAACGGAAACGAAGGAACTACCTGACGAATACAAAAGACATGCAAAAGTATTCAGCGAAGAAGAATCCTACCGATTCCCACCTCCTAGACCATGGGACCACGCCATTGACCTCAAGCCAAACACTCCAGACCACATTAACTGCAAAGTCTACCCACTCAATCAAACGGAGGACAAAGCCTTGGAGGAATTCCTAGATGAACAATTGGCCAAAGGGTACATTTGACCGTCTAAATCTCAGTACGCAGCTCCATTCTTCTTTGTCAAAAAGAAGGACGGAAAACTACGGCCAGTACAGGACTACAGGGAACTCAACACATGGACCATACGCAACCAATACCCACTCCCGCTTATACCTCAGCTAATTGCAGACCTCAGTGGAGGGTGGATTTTCTCCAAATTTGACGTCAGATGGGGATACACAAACATCAGGATCAAACCAGGAGATGAACACAAGGCAGCGTTCAAAACTAAACGGGGATTCTTCGAACCATTGGTAATGTACTTCGGCATGACAAACGCACCAGCAACCTTCCAGGGAATGATGAACACACTCTTTGAACCACTCATCGAACACCATGAGAAGAAAGGAACCATCATACATGTATACATGGACGACATCGGAGTCGCAACAGCAACCACGGAACAAGCCCACACCGAAGCGGTTCATGACATCCTGGACTTACTAGAACAACACGACTTGTACATCAAATTGGAAAAGTGCACATTCCACTCCGACACCCTCAATTACCTGGGGGTAATCATTAAGAAGGGGGTGATTCGCATGGACCCTGTCAAAATTTCCGGAATCCGTGACTGGCCAACCCCAAAAAACGTTAAACAGGTGCGATCGTTCCTAGGGTTTTGCAACTTCTACCGCGCTTTCATTCGAAATTTTGCCACACATGCACGCCCACTCAACAAACTTACGCGCAAAGACACGGAATGGTCATGGGGAACAGAGCAACAAGCAGCATTTGACAAACTCAAAACCCTCGTAACGGAAGAACCGGTGCTCAAACACCCAGAACTGGACAAACCCTTCGAACTGGAAGTCGACACCTCGGGATACGTGTCACGGTACGCATGGAACGGACTCTTACTTACGATTATGACCTTGCAAGTAAGCAGTAATGTGTCATGGACTAGTAGTCTCAGTAAGCAAGAAGTCACAATCACATGCCATTAGGGCATGAGTCAACACTAGGATAGCGGTAGTAGGGTTCGAGCTACATACGCTATTCGTCGTACGGATTCGGGAGGAGCTTTAAAGCTACCTCGTATATGTATAAATAGTGGCTCGATAAGACCAAGATTCGCCATCTTGGTCTTCTTCAATCACCACTTTCTACTCGTCTCTCCACGTGTGGTTCGCTTGCCCCTTCGCGCAAGTCGTCTCTACCAATCGGATTACCTAGTGGCACGACTTGCCCTAGTGTACGCTTAGATCACGTGCCCAAGAAGTGCCGTGTATCCCGTGATCGAGTCACGTGACTCCCGAAGAATATTTCGCTAAGTCGTAAACGCCCTTTCGCAGTCCAAGTCGGACTAACGCCAGTGGTGGCGTTACAATACGCAGTAGGAGTGGTACTACTCCAACGAGACAGGGACAACAAACGACACCCAATCGCATATTACTCCAACACCCTCAGCACGGCAGAACGAAACTACGACATCTACGACTTGGAACTGTTAGCCATAGTCAAAGCACTAAGGAACTGGAGAGCTTACCTTGCAGGATCCCCACACAAAATCAAGGTGTTCTCCGACCACATGAACCTGCAATACTGGAGATCCCCCCAGAAAATAAGCAGACGGGTGGCAAGGGAAGTGTTGGAACTCTCCGAATATGACATAGAGATTCACCACATCAAGGGAACAGCAAATGGAAGAGCTGACGCCTTATCAAGGAGGCCCGACTACGATCAGGGAGAACACGACAATGAACAAGTCACGGTACTCCCTGATCATATATTCGTCCGAGCTGCAAATATCGACACCATGGAAAATCTGACACGCATAAATCTGGAAATCACAGTGGACGAAATGCAACCCACACACCCAGTATACACCCAGGACAACGATATCATCACGAAATGGGTGGACCCACACAAACTCAAGTGCATTGAAAATACGTGGTACAAAGAGGGACGAAGAGTGGTTACAGGAGACGCTCATGAACAAAAGCGTATTATACAAGCCCACCACGACATGCTCGCCTATGGACATCCTGGAATCAACCGAACCATCAAATTAATCGAAAGGTATTATTGGTGGCCAGGCAAGAGGCAAGAGGCACAGGACTACGTAAAAGGATGCGCCGACTGTCAGCGAATCAAGGTCAACAACTGACCAACACACGCCCCTCTACAACCCATATTTCCCAACCAGAAGCAACGCCATTCGAAGTCATAGCACTAGACTTCATCATGAAACTGCCCCAATCGAATGGCTGCGACTCCATACTGACAGTGACAGACCATGACTGCTCTAAGGCAGCGGTGTTTATCCCGTGCCTGGAAGAAATAAGCGTGGAAGGAACTGCGGCCCTGTATGTGACACATGTTTTCCCTAGATTCGGACTGCCAGCGCGCATCATTAGCGATCGGGATCCAAGATTTGCATCAAAATTCACCCGCGAACTATGCTGAATACTCGGAATCGAACAAAACATTTCCATGGCGTACCACCCCAGAACTGACGGCCAATTGGAACGGACCAACCAGTGGCTAGAGCAATACCTAAGGTTCTGGGTCAACGAGCGACAAGATGACTGGACACAATACCTACCAATGGCGGAATTCACGCACAACAGCTGGCTGAATGAGTCTACCAAGGAATCCCCTTTCATTGTCCTCATGGGGTACAACCCATGTGCCAATTGGATCGATCGACCTTCTCCTATCCCACAAGTAGCGCTGCAGGCGCAGCAGTTCAGAGAAGCAAGAATACGCGCCCAGGAACTGATGATCAAAGTGCAGCAGGGGTGGATCAAACACAAGGATACCCCAAAATACCAGATTGGAGACCTCGTGTGGCTCGAAGGACGCCACCTACGCACCAACCAGCCAACCACAAAACTCACGCCAAGAAGGCACGGCCCGTTCCAGATCATCCAGGTGATGTCCGCAGTCAATTATCGCCTAGAACTTCCCACGCAGTGGAGCATCCATCCAGTATTCCACACGGACCTTCTGACTCCGTACAAAGAAACTCCCACACACGGCCCCAATTATCAGCGCCCACCACCGGATTTAGTCAATGGAGAAGAGGAATACGAAGTTGAGAAGATTCTAGACTCTCGGCGGTTCGGCAGGACAAGGAAACTGCAGTATTTGGTTAAATGGCACGGATACCCAGACTTGGACAACCAGTGGGTCTCCAAGGATGACATATTCGCTGACGAAGCCATTCAGGAATTCAAACGTTCAAACCCCGCCAGGGAAACACATATAAGTGCAGGGAAAATCCAAGAGACGTCCCCATCCCTCTCTCTCCTTCTCCCACATACTCATGTCCTCTCCTCGAGTTCAAGTTCACTATGTCCTCGACGACCTACTCCCAGTATCCATCCAGCCTACCCTTATCGTTCAGGACGTGCCACCATCACCCCTGTCGCTTCCCCAGTCCATTCACAATGGAGGAAGTCATCCACTGACCCCCGTACCATCCCTTCTTCCTTCGCCAACCCCTACCAGAGTTGGTACAAGAGATCCTTCACCGACCAACATGTCAACGGCAGCTCAACCCGGTACGGACGAGGCTGCAGTTCAAGAGGACCGGGACTTCGACTGGTACCTATTGGAGGAACATTGCCCTCTACATGAACACCTCACTTACGGCAACCACCTCACCACCACGCACAATGAAACCCCTCCGCTATGCACCTCCGACGGGGAGCCCATTCTTATGCCGAAAACTGCTCGACCCCAGGTCCGCCATTATCGTGCGGAGGAACACAGTCCAGTTTCCCGACGCGAAGTGGAAACTCCTCCACCCGTTGGGTTCCAACACAACAGGGGAGTACATTATATCCCTTTCCAGATCCGCGATGCTCAGGACTGCCTGCACCCAGCTCGCTATACGCAGCTCATCCTCATGGCGGACCCATTCGTCCTCGCCTATCGGAGAGGCAGCGACCAGCAATACGGGAAGCCGGTACACGCTGCCCCCAACTACGACCACCCCATGGACTCCCACTACTACGACGACGACCTGATCTTTTTAGATCAGCGCAGCTCCATGCGCGAATCAGTCGACCGCACCCTCATGGGCATGAAAGACCTTACCCTCATCGTGGAGGTCCACCGCTACCGCTGCGCACAGGCGGGGTACAAGGCCAAGGAGGCAGAGCTGACAAAAAAGATGGATGAGCTAGACAAGATAGCTCGGGTAAGGAGGGATTGCGTACTCTGACTCCAGAGGGCAAATGCGATCACTCGCATCGAAGTGGAGCAGGACTCATACCGCCCGGGGATACAGGCGGGGTTACAGGTCGCAGGAGAGAGGGAGGCCGCCCAGCGTGGTCGAGCTGGGGCTCGACCATAAGAAGGGGGTGATGTCACGTTTCGGATTGATCGGCGCCTCGGGCCGAGAAGTGGACACTGACGCATCGGCTATGACACCGCCGTCAGCAGAATATCATCATGGACTTGTAGAATCAGTCAGCCGGGTAAGCTCCAGCCCATGTGATTGTACGATAACGGATCAGATCTCGGAAGTGACTCATACTAGGATAGCTGTACTAGGGTTCACGGTACTTACGCTATTGGCTAGTAGTATTCAAGCGGCGCTTCAAAGCCCGCGCGTATTTGTATAAGTAGAGTAGTGCGAAGACCAAGAATGGCATCTTGGTCTTCTTCCAATACCACCACCATCTACTCGTCTTTACTAAGAGGCTTCCCCTCTTAAGTGAGTTGTCTGGCATATCCCCTTAGACCAGGGATCCCTGTGACTTACCTTCGCCTGTCCCTTCATGGATCAGTGGACCTCCCTGCAGACGTCGCAGCCTACCAAGTACATCTGTATCACAATGACCGCGTGGCCTCCCCGTACCACTCCTTCTTTATCATTGACAGCACTTCCTGGGCCAGCGCTAGGTATATCGACGAAGTTCCCCAAGGCGTCATCCAGCTAGAGGATCTCCACGCTTACTTTGGAAGAGACGAGAGCCTTCAACCTCATCCCGCCTTCTATCCTGGAACCTTTGCCAACCACAACTTTTGACTCTCAAGGATCGCCACACGCCAAGAGGCCTAAGTCAGGCAAACGTCCGTGGTAGATGTTACACTTTGGCTTTGAAGCCCTCAGGTTGTTCCATGTATAGCTCTTCATCGAGCTCTCCATATAGGAAGGCAGTTTTAACATCTAGTCCAGTGATGTGCCAATCCTCTAGCTGTGATGACTCACTGTCACTCGACAGGGAATCACGACGGGTTCAGAAGACCGGGGGTGGTGGAGAACGCGGAGCAGAGCACAGGGACTACTGTGATGGAACGCTTTGGCTCAACCGTCAGAACTGGCGCGACAGCTCAGGGAAAGTGGCGCTTAGTGGCAAGTCGTGCTTGACAGCTGAAGGGGCACTAGTGCTCGAGAGGCGGGAAGAGGCAAAGGGAGGATGTCACAAGTGGACAGTCTGAGGGACTGTCCGTTCTATTGCGCTGGCTTATATACCCAGAGGGATGGTCTGTGCGTAAGTTTAGGGCAGGCTTAAGGTCTGCCCACGGGTACTGCAGAATACTGCAGAATGGAACATTCCAGTAACATCTAAATATAGTGTCCAATGGGAAAATTGGGATAGTGTCGTACGACTGCTCCGCAGTCGATGACGCCATATGACGTGACTGCTCCGCAGTCCAATCAGAATAATCGTAGGAGTGGTACGACTGCACCGCAGTCGAGTTGGTCATAATGATTTGACTGCTCCGCAGTCCAATCAGATAAATCCAAGGAATGGTACAACTCTCAGTCGTTAGGTGACTTGATAAACGATGGGAGATCACGTGACTCATCACGTGGTCGTAGGAGTACAAAATTCAAACTCCGATTTCGGATTTCCCCTTTAGGAAGGTGATTAGATAAGACCGGGCCGGTGCGGACCGGTCTTAGACGCCCGAGTCACGACCCAAGTTTCTAGGTTCGTGACAGTATCCCCTTTTTAACGTCGTGCTGCACTGACAGCACTGGTTGACTTTGGATGAGGGGCGCGGGGGTGGTCCTTGTGGAACTTCTGGACCAGTTCTCGGGAGTGCATCATGCGGGATGAGGGGAGCCAGGAATTCTTGGAATCAGGATATCCCTTCCACTTGATCAGGTAAAGTATCCCCTTCTTGTTGGGTGATACTTTGGATTGCAAGACCGCTTCAACTTCGTAGTGTTCGTCCTCTCCTTGGACGATCTCGGGAGGGGGTCGGGTGAAGTTGGGTCCGTGGATATCATTCTCATGATACGGAGAGATCAGGGAATTGTGGAAGACTTGTTACGATTCTTGTCTCCTGTACGATAGGTCTTATCCGCTTATCTGTCTTATCTCGCGTTCGAGTGTGCGTTTACCTATGTTCCGCTTCGATTCGGTCTTCGCCTCTTATCTCGCACCAACCCCATGACCGTAGAGAAGCCAGGGCTGTGACTTCTAGGGCCCGCCGACGTCATTGGAGCCCCGCGTGCCCCCGCGGGATTCCCTTGTACCTTTTACGGACTTCCCCTTTGCACTTCCTTATTAGCTCGCTGGGGCCAGTACCTCAGGATCGCGTCATATGTTTGTACTTCACAAACAACCTGTAGTAGTATATAAGTTACGCTCTACCTAGCTTGTACGGTAGACTTGACTTCTTGTGTAATACCACAATCGTCTTTGCCTCACGAACGACTTTGACTCGCCTTTGCGCTTGAGTCCCTCTTCGCTCGCCTTTTCGCTTGAGCCTCGAACTTCCGCTAATATCCTTGTGTCCCTGGGAGACCAAGTGATACTTGTTCATCACCGAACTGAACCTTAGCCGGTTCACGCCTAGCCGATCCCGTTGACTTATCGAAGTACACGTCGTACTTAACGCCCCTGTGGTGGCGTTACATTAAGTCAAGTCTCTCACAGTGGCGACGTCTAGTCGCAGCCGAACCAAGTTTAGGCCCGAATATATTGACCGTCTTAGCTCGGACGAATTATCAGACAGAGTTAAGGGAACCGCGGTCTGGGCAGAACACAACGGAGTCGAAGGATACTTTATCTTTGATCCCTCGACACGATCGTATCGACAAATCCATTACCTCGACGACAGGCACCTCTGGGCCTTTATTGAATATTCCCCATCTGAAGGAGCGTGGTACACTACAGGACCAGTACCCCTCACCCTGAACACCGGACCCTTGGGATCCTCCAATCCTTCGGGCATTATTATCGATCCCACCAGCACCCCATCCCCGAGTGTATCCGTACCAACAACCAACCTCCCCACCTCAGCATTCCCATCATACGCCATGGCTCAGCCAGGACAAGCATCCGCAAGTACCACCCTCACGAGCGGAGGAGGTATACCCAGTGGAAGTGGAGCGCCTGCCGGAGGAACTCCCGCCAGCGGTGGCGGTGGCGGTGGCGGTGGCGGTGGTGGCGGTGGTGGCGGTGGACCGGCGCCAGCCGGAGGACTTGCACCAGCCCCTGGTGGCAACGGCCGCCTGGGAGGAAATCCCCCACCCGAGTTTGATGGAAATCGAGAAAAAAGCAAGGCATTCTTACGCGCCTTCAAACTATACTGCGGGATGAACCCAACGGTGGACCTGCTCGCAGTACCAGGACAACGAGCCATGGCCTTCCTCTCTTACATCCGAGGGCCGCTAGTCGACGATTGGGTTGACGAACAGATGAGATGGCTCGAAGACCAAATAGCAGCAGGAGTCCTACGAACTCAGAACAACCTCTGGAATGAGGTAGAAACCCGATTCCTACAAGCGTATACCGACACCGCGGAACAGACAAAGGCCCGCAAAGCCTTACAAACGCTAGCGATGAAAGGAGAAGATATTGACTCCTACATCGCCCAGTTCGATAACCTGACCACGAAAGCCGGGTATGGCCCGGACGAAGCCACAACGTTGGAGCTATTCCAGGATGGGCTCCCGAATCAGTTAGTCATTAACGCCATTCGCTTCCAACACCCCGTTACGTGGGAAGATTGGAAGCGAGCTGCCCGACTACAACAGGCTGAGTACTTGGTTTTGAAGGACCGACTCGGCAAGAACCGCACCCCGCGCCAAAAGAAGGGAGGGCATAACCGCGAACAGTGGGTACAAGCCCTCAACAAGAATCGCGACCCAAACGCCATGGATGTTGGACGCGCCCGAGCCTCCGTGGCTCTCACCGACGCGGACCGAATCCAACTCCAAAAGGAGGGACGCTGTTTTAGATGCCGTGCTACGGGGCACATCTCGCGTAACTGCCCACAAAAGAGCGCTCGAATTGCTACTTCCTCCACGACTACCCAACCAGCTTCCATCTCCGCTCCCCCACCCGTATCAACTCCCGCCATCACTACTGTCGCCATACAATCTAACCGCGTACTTTCGACGGAAGAGCAGGCTGAAGCACAGATCGCTGCGATGAAAGCACAACCCCCAGAGGTACGAGACCTCATGGTAGAAAAGCTGTTTGCGAAGGAGGATTTTCTCGACGCTTGAACCCGACGGCCTGGGCTAGAGCACTCAATGTAAACGTGTACCATAGCAGATACCGATCCATGCGAATCCCAGTACTCTTTAAATCTGCACACACGACGGCCGAACGACAAGTACTCCTAGATTCAGGAGCAACGGACAATTTTATCTGCGCCTCACTTCTAAAACGGCTGCAGATTGGAACACGTGATGTCACGCAACCAATACGCATTTGGAACGTGGACGGAACTCACAACCAGGACGGAGCAATCACCCAATATACCGATCTGAACGTCCGTACCGGGAACGATACTAGAACACTTCGCTTCCTAGTAACGAATTTGGGAAGAGACGAAGTCATACTGGGCTACCCATGGTTCTCTGCGTTCGAACCCCTTGTAAAGTGGGGAGAAGCAACGCTGAACGAGGACTTCCAGCCAGTTGTCATATCCAGCCTCCAGTCATCGGACGAAGCCACGCCCGTGGAAGCATCCATACGGGCGTTGGAGACGTATCAACTCGATGAGGAGGCTTGGGAACAGATCGCGGACGACGACCAAGAGCCATGTGTGGCGTTACTACGAAAAACCACGACGGCGTCTGAATTAGCACAGCAGGAGGCGTGTAACGTTCCACCGGACGTTCCTTCTTGTACTGCGGACAAGGCTTTCGGGACGACCCAACGATCACCGGGATATGCCGAAGTCACGTGCTCGATCTTGTACTAGCTCGATAACGAGGCGTAGTAGAGTGGCCCAGAGGATGCAGAGGGCGATGAAGAGAGCAAGTCGAAGTTGATATGAATGAATGGTCGGCAGGACAGCACAACCAAAGGAGAATGGTGCAGCACGTTCCTTGAACGGCAAGAGTAGAGCGGAAAGGAAAGGATAGGGGCCTTACGGTGATCCCTCAGCTAAGGACGATTCAACAGATGTATATGCACCAAAGGTAGCTAACAGCACACAACTGGCAAGACAGCGCAGAAGTGGCACTACAGTGGGTGGTATAATCCAAGAAGTCAAGCTTAGGTCTTCAGCGACCATAAGCCCCAGTCTATATACATGTCCAAGGAGGTTTGAACCCCAGCTTGGAACTCCGAAACCCTAATATCCGGATCCTAGGAATGAGTCACAATCGAGTCAGAGATAACAATCCACCAATGGCAGTAAGGCGCAAAGGTATGAGTCAGAGATAAGCATCCGCAGCTGTATGAGCGCTGCTTCCATCCAATCAGAACGCAAACGTGTACAATCCATCAGAATCAAGGCACAATCGATCAGGCACATACGAGTCATCACAAACACGAGGCAGTCGAGACCGGTCCAGGCACAAGCTCATCTGGACCCTTCTGGTGCAAGTCTAGCCAGGTCACGTGCCAGGGTCACGTGACGGGCGTTTGACGTAAGATCACGTGATCTACTCCCAGTATTCTTGAGCGAATCCATGGTAGTCGGGAAAGTCACGTGACTTAGCTATTTGTTGGGTGGTCCACGCCCCATATCCCATAACTACAACCTCTTCTTCGGCTTCTTCAGCACGTGATCGTTTCACGGCAGTGTTCCGAGGTCGTGCAGGGGTGTTCGGGGGAGCAGTTACGGGCGAAACCGTAACATTACCCTCTCTTCTGAAACAACGCCCACGTTGTCGTAGGACGTTTTCGGTGGTGTCCATGGCGGGATGATAAGAAATATCGCGTTTGAGGAGTTCGCCAGCTATTTGATTAGCGGCGCGGTCGAGTTTTTGAACTTTGAAGCCTTCGTTTCTTTTCTTGGCTTCTTGCAGGGCGTGTTCCGTTGCCCGCAGTCTTCGTTCCAGGGAGTCGATGGTTTCCCGAGGTTTTCCTTCCTCAATCTTCTTCTTGACCCAGGAGCTCCAGTCGTCGTATCGTTTGACGAGCTTGGCATCCTGGTTGCGATATGCGGCGGCGCGATTGATGGAAAGGTTCTCCCATAAGTTGACCAGCTGATCTTCACTCAGCGGTACAGGAGACGGGTGTTGTATCGGCTTAAAGCCAACGTCAGAGATGGGGGACGGCAAAGGAGTGGCAGCACGTCTCTCAGGTGTACGGGGCAGCACGACCGTTGTCGGCGCATGTCTTGTTGTCGGGGCGTAGGTGGCTCTATCGCTTGCGTAGACGGTTTTGACAGTGTGGGATCTTCCGCGATTATCAGCTCGCGGCGGAACAGCGCGCGGCATCGGGGAAGTCCTTCGGTTATCAGCTCGCGGCAGGTCAGCGCGCGGCACCGAATCGTCGTCGTTGTACTCTTCCATCCATGACCGGTGTCGGGGCGAATCCTGATTTGGGCAGTTCCTCCGAGTGTGTCCGGTCTGCCAGCAATGGTGGCACTTAGCTTTGGTTTGGGCTCGCGCCCTTCCAGCGGTTAGGTCCATGGCGTCGGGGTTGCTCTGGTAAGCAAACCATCCAGTGTTTTCTGCAGCCTGCGCCTCTTGCGCGGCGTCGGCTTCAGCACTCCCCCAGGAGGCAGGTGTTGGGTCAGGAGGTGGCGGGGTGTAGAACGTCTCAGGTCCATCCCATGTTGCAGCCGGCGTTGTGAACGTATTGGGACCATCCCATGCTTGTTGTTCTTGCAGGGTGTCCACGATGTAGTCGACGGCTTCCGGGTCTTGATCGTATAGATCCCAGGTTGCCTCTACCAATTTTTGTACTTGCGGTGTCAGCACGCTCTTCTTAGCGGCCCGCTTTTTCTTCTTTGAGGTTTGCTCTTTGTCAGCACGCGTCCCGCGCGGCGGAGGTACCCTCTCTTCAGGTTTGAAATCGTACGGCGTCCAATAGTAGTCGTCGACCAAGTCGTCCTGGCTGTATTCTTCAACGTATTCTTCAGCCTCGTCAGGCGATTCTTCTTCTGTTGCCTTATCATCTGCAAACAGAGAGGGAGGAGGAGACACTTCCCAATCATCAAGATGTCCCTCACGACGGTTGCCAACAGGAAAATCGTAGCCTGGGTCGCGTTCGTCTTCCGGGTCTTCAGCACCGGGCACGTCTTCGTCGTATTCTTCTCTCGCGTCGTCACGCAGCACAAATTCGTCCATGAATCTCCCGATTACATCTTCGAGGAGCATGTCGTCGTCGTCGTCCATGCCCTCCTCGCGCCATTGTTCGATCTTATAGATCATATCGCGGGCCCAGCGATCAACTGGCGGTCGGATCAGGGACAGGAAGATTGTCGTATATTGGTACTGTGAAAATTGGGGACTTAGCTGATATCGCCATTCGTCCCACGCCTTAACAAATCCGTCGGCTTCCTCAGGGTCGCCTTCGAATAACACCGGCAGAGCAGCACGGTCTTCGGAGCGTCCGTAAATGACCTCCGGCTCGTAGTATTCGTCTTCAGCCACTGGGTCAGGGTTGGCATCCCTTTCTTTATCGTCATCAGCCACTGTTTGGGAGTTGGCCTCTCCATCTTCTTCAGCAGCCACTTCTTCGGAGTTGGCATCTCCCTGGTCGGCATCCTCAGCGAGGACTTCTTCAGCACGACCGATTGCGCCCATGCGCAGCTCCTCTTCCGATTCTGTTTCAGACTGTTCGTCGTCCTCCTCGGCAGGGTCAGCGCGAGCGAGGTCAGAGGGAAGGAATAGACGTCTCTTGGGTTCCTCTACAGCACAAGGGGATTCTTCATCCTTGGCAGGACCGTATCCGTAGTCGTTGAGCGACTCTTCATCCTCCTCGTACTCGTATTCCGAGGGGTGTTGTTCTTGATGGCGCGCCGATATGGCATAGCGCAGATCTTTTCTTTCTTGAGACTCCTGTTCTTCAGCACAGCTCTCGTAGCCGGCACAGAGGTCTTCGTCGTCGTTAACATAGTTCTCCAAAACAGCGTATCGTGACATATTGGTGACGGAAGGGTAGAAGAAGCTTGACTTAATGTAACGTTCCACCGGACGTTCCTTCTTGTACTGCGGACAAGGCTTTCGGGACGACCCAACGATCACCGGGATATGCCGAAGTCACGTGCTCGATCTTGTACTAGCTCGATAACGAGGCGTAGTAGAGTGGCCCAGAGGATGCAGAGGGCGATGAAGAGAGCAAGTCGAAGTTGATATGAATGAATGGTCGGCAGGACAGCACAACCAAAGGAGAATGGTGCAGCACGTTCCTTGAACGGCAAGAGTAGAGCGGAAAGGAAAGGATAGGGGCCTTACGGTGATCCCTCAGCTAAGGACGATTCAACAGATGTATATGCACCAAAGGTAGCTAACAGCACACAACTGGCAAGACAGCGCAGAAGTGGCACTACAGTGGGTGGTATAATCCAAGAAGTCAAGCTTAGGTCTTCAGCGACCATAAGCCCCAGTCTATATACATGTCCAAGGAGGTTTGAACCCCAGCTTGGAACTCCGAAACCCTAATATCCGGATCCTAGGAATGAGTCACAATCGAGTCAGAGATAACAATCCACCAATGGCAGTAAGGCGCAAAGGTATGAGTCAGAGATAAGCATCCGCAGCTGTATGAGCGCTGCTTCCATCCAATCAGAACGCAAACGTGTACAATCCATCAGAATCAAGGCACAATCGATCAGGCACATACGAGTCATCACAAACACGAGGCAGTCGAGACCGGTCCAGGCACAAGCTCATCTGGACCCTTCTGGTGCAAGTCTAGCCAGGTCACGTGCCAGGGTCACGTGACGGGCGTTTGACGTAAGATCACGTGATCTACTCCCAGTATTCTTGAGCGAATCCATGGTAGTCGGGAAAGTCACGTGACTTAGCTATTTGTTGGGTGGTCCACGCCCCATATCCCATAACTACAACCTCTTCTTCGGCTTCTTCAGCACGTGATCGTTTCACGGCAGTGTTCCGAGGTCGTGCAGGGGTGTTCGGGGGAGCAGTTACGGGCGAAACCGTAACAAGGCGGCCAAGCGAGAGGTACGCACCTTTGAAGAAATGGTACCACCGGAATATCGGCGGTATCGTAAGGTGTTCAGCGAGGAAGCATCCCATCGCCTCCCGCTGAAGCGCCCGTGGGACCATGCCATCGACTTAACACCAAGCGCGCCCGCGACGATGGACTGTAAGGTATACCCATTGACCCAAGAGGAGGATAAAGCCCTCGACATATTCCTCGCCGAACAACTAGAAAGGGGATACATTAGACCGTCGAAATCCCCATACGTTTCACCATTCTTCTTCATAAAGAAGAAAGACGGGAAGCTCAGACCCGTACAAGACTACCAACGACTGAATGAAGTCACTGTCCGCAACCACTACCCGCTACCACTAATTCCGGAACTCATTGACAAAATTCGCGATGCACGACTCTTCACGAAGCTAGACATCCGGTGGGGATATAATAACATTCGCGTAGACGAAGGAGACGAGTGGAAAGCTGCCTTTAAAACGAATAAGGGAGCCTTCGAACCGCTTGTGATGTACTTCGGACTCACAAATTCCCCCGCAACGTTCCAAGCGATGATGGACTTCACGTTCCGAGGACCGGTGTTAACGAACGAAGTAATCGTGTACATGGACGATATCCTAATCGCAACCGTCGACGACCTCACACGTCACCGAGAACAAGTCCATCAGGTCCTGACCATATGTGAAGAGAACGACCTCTACATCAAACCAGAGAAATGCGAGTTCGAAGTACGCGAAACGGAGTACCTAGGGCTTATCATCGGACACGGGAAGCTGCGCATGGATCCCGTAAAAGTACGAGGAATCCGCGAATGGCAACCCCCAAAAAGCCTCAAGGAAGTGCGTGCCTTTATCGGCTTCTGCAACTTCTACCGTCGGTTCATCAAAGGATTTTCGACACTCGCACGCCCCCTCCACGACCTTACAAAAAAGGACACCCCATGGCATTGGGGGGCAGACCAACAACGCGCGTTTGAACGCATCAAAGACCAAATATGTCAAGAGCCGGTACTCCTCTCCCCCGACCTAGCAAAGCCCTTCGAAATGGAAGTAGACGCGTCCAACGTCGCCATCGGCGCCGTCCTCAACCAATTAGGAAGCGATCAAAAGCTCCACCCAGTAGCGTTCCATTCAGAATCATTATCCCAAGCTGAACGGAACTACGACATCTACGATCGAGAGTTGCTTGCAGTGGTCAAAGCGTTGCGCGCCTGGCGCACCTACCTCGTCGGCTCTCCCCACAAAATCATCATACACACCGATCATGCCAACCTTCAGTATTGGAAGGAACCGCGAAAAATCAGTCGACGAGTGGCGCGCGAATTCCTAGAATTATCAGAATACGACTTCGTATTAAAGCACGTATCTGGAATTCGGAATGGTCGCGCAGACGCCCTATCTCGACGAGCCGACTACGCACCAGGCGACGGAGATAATGACGACATCATCGTCCTCCCGGCAGACCGCTTCGTCCGAGCCACGGAAATGTCAATGCACGACATGGACATTTGGACCCAAATAGTGCAGAACCTTGATGAAGCACAAGTGCTGCACTGGGTTGAGCCGCACAGTCTGAAGAAGCACGGAGGATTATGGTGGAAAGGCGACGCCCTCGTCGTTATCGGGGATAACGATCTTAAGCGGGGGGTAATCACCTTTTTTCACGACACACCTGCAATGGGACACCCCGGAATCACAAACACCTACGAACTTTTACGACGAGACTACTGGTGGCCTAACATGCGCAAAGACGTCGAGGAGTACGTCAAGGGCTGCGCAACATGCCAAGCCAACAAAATTAATCCCCACCGACAAAAACCACACCTATTCCCCATCACAACCGACCCAGACGCAGAACCCTTCGAAGTTGTAGCCATGGATTTCATTACGAAACTACCACAGTCTCAAGGATACGACTCGATACTCACCATCACCGACCACGACTGCTCCAAAGCAGCCATCTTCATCCCGTGCAACGAAACGATCACGGCGGAAGGCGTAGCCCGGCTATACCTTCGCCACGTCTACCCCCATTACGGCATACCCAGAAAACTAATCACCGATCGAGACCCCAGATTCACATCCGCATTCATGACACAACTCTGCCAAGTTCTCGGAATCAGGCAGAACATCTCGTCGGCGTATCACCCCCAAACAGATGGGCAGTCGGAACGCACCAATCAATGGCTAGAACAATACCTACGCCACTGGAGCAACGTGCAACAGGACAACTGGGCAGAGGCCCTCCCCGTAGCACAGTTCGCACACAACGCATGGCCCAACGCGACGACGAAACACTCCCCCTTCTCACTCATTATGGGGTGGGAACCACGTACCAACTGGGTCTCGAAACCCACGACCTCTCCGTCAGTTGACCAGCGGTTGGAAGATATGGGCAACTTCCGACAACATGCGCAAGATTGTATCAAACACGCCCAAGAACTCATGGCAAAACGAGGACGCACTTGCTTCGTTCCTTATCAAGAAGGGGCGCAAGTGTGGTTAGAGGGGACGAACCTTAAAACGTTCTACCCCACTGCCAAGTTAGCCCCTAAACGCCACGGGCCGTTCCGCATCAAGAAGGCCCTGTCAGCGGTGTCTTACGAACTAGAACTTCCGGAATCATGGAAGATTCACCCCGTGTTCCACGCCAACCTCCTCACCCCATATAAGGAAACGGAGCTACACGGGGCAAACTTCACGCGACCCCCTCCTGACCTTATCGATGGCGAAGAAGAGTTCGAAGTGGAGCGAATCCTCGGATCGAGAGTCCACGGCCGAGGGCGTAAACTCCAATTTCTGATCAAATGGAAGGGATTCCCCATAAGCGATAGTTCGTGGGAACCCTTCGAGAACGCCCAGCATGCACCTGACCTCATCGCCGACTTCTATCGGCATAACCCAACCGCCGAAGGGGCTGGACGAAAGATATAAGAACACGCCCCGCAAACCCACACAACGCACTCCCCTCTCACTCCTCACACCATGACGACCACTCCTATTATGTCTAAGATTCCCTCGCGCCCACCGGCGCAACTCATACTCGAACAACTGACCGTACCATCGCAGGATCAGGGTGTCCCCTCTCAGCCAGAGGGTTGTACGCCGTACTCTGTCGTCCCTAGCCCTGCTCCCCCCATCCTATCCCTCATCGCTCCCGCTCTCGATCGCCTCGCGCGAGAAGAAGTCACCACGTCGCTACTCGCCCTGACCGCCCCACCTATTGACACCCCAATAACCGTACATGTCCCACTCGTCCCCACTCCCCCATTCCCTCCCGGGATCGACCACGTACCCACACCGACCACCCAACCGCGTATCGTCGAGCCCGACCCAACCATAGCCTTCCTCCAAGACGAGGAAGAAGAAGAAACTATAGACCCGGGACTCCCCTTCCTTCGCAACGACCCCGACCTCACCTTCCTCTATTTCCCCATGAAGATTGGGAACGCGGGATACCCAAAGCAGATCGCGCGTTTCATTTATTATCGAAAGAATTATCAGGAGGTCGTGGGGACCATGGGAAGGGGGCACCCGTGCTACGTACAGTCGGTCTACCTACAGGGGGTATACGAAGGACAGCTTCCCCAGCACGTCACAGACCAACAACTTGCTATGTTTCACCCCCATGACCCCCGCGCCATATGCATCAACGAAGTCCTGACGGAGTTGCGTAGCGTCCGCATTCACGCAGATGTATCCCGACTCCGGGAATGCCTCCTGCGCAAGGACGCGATTGCAGTTCGCGAGTCCGAGCTCCGACGGCTGGAGACGGACCTCACGCGGGACCGTTTCCACATGGACATGGATCTCGCGAGTGTGCGGAAGCGACTGCAGTACGCGCGTGTCGTACCACTCATATCCGAGAAGTTCGACGAGCTTCAGGCCAGGCTCGTACGTCCAAGATCTACCCCCGAGGCCATTCCTATCCCCCCACGCGCCGGGGGCCCTTGCGAGATGCCTCGTCTTCAGGGAGAGAGCAGCAAGCGAGCTCGCAAGTGTTTCCAATGCAAGTCGACGGACCACTTGATTGCGCAGTGCCCTCAACGGAGGGCCAAGCAGCCGTGTCAGTGGTGTGGCAGTCGTACTCATCAGTACGATGTGTGCCTTATCCGTCGGATCTCCCCTATGTCCCCCGCTTATATCAACCCAGATGACCGCCCTCGGTGGTGCGGTAAGTGTCTGCGGTATGATGCCAAACACGAAGAGATACACTGCCCTCAGTATGAGCAGTGTCGAGAGTGTGGTGAGCGGGGTCGTCATCTTTTCCTGCGTCGTCATACCTGTCCCCGCCCCCCGTCGCCGATTCCAGACACAGTGCCAGTCGAGGACGACTGGTACTACACCAGTGACTAGTCGAAGTCGTGGCGACTTCGAATCTGACGGGGGGGTAATGTTACGATTCTTGTCTCCTGTACGATAGGTCTTATCCGCTTATCTGTCTTATCTCGCGTTCGAGTGTGCGTTTACCTATGTTCCGCTTCGATTCGGTCTTCGCCTCTTATCTCGCACCAACCCCATGACCGTAGAGAAGCCAGGGCTGTGACTTCTAGGGCCCGCCGACGTTATTGGAGCCCCGCGTGCCCCCGCGGGATTCCCTTGTACCTTTTACGGACTTCCCCTTTGCACTTCCTTATTAGCTCGCTGGGGCCAGTACCTCAGGATCGCGTCATATGTTTGTACTTCACAAACAACCTGTAGTAGTATATAAGTTACGCTCTACCTAGCTTGTACGGTAGACTTGACTTCTTGTGTAATACCACAATCGTCTTTGCCTCACGAACGACTTTGACTCGCCTTTGCGCTTGAGTCCCTCTTCGCTCGCCTTTTCGCTTGAGCCTCGAACTTCCGCTAATATCCTTGTGTCCCTGGGAGACCAAGTGATACTTGTTCATCACCGAACTGAACCTTAGCCGGTTCACGCCTAGCCGATCCCGTTGACTTATCGAAGTACACGTCGTACTTAACGCCCCTGTGGTGGCGTTACAAGACTGGATGAATACGCCATGTCTTTGGGAGTTGGAGTTTACAATTAACTCCCCAGGTGGATAAGACTTTGAATGGACCATGGCGTCACGGGGCAAGCTTGGGCTTGGGATGCGTGGTGTGGATGTTGGTTCCTTCCAACCAGACTAAGTCTCCAGACTTGAATTCTCGGGATGGGGTTTGTGACTTGGAATTTCTCATGATTTCCGCCGCTACTTTTAGCGCTGCGGTGACCTCGGATCGGATTTGGTTCAGGGATTTCAGCTGATCTTCGGCTGCCGGGATGTTGGTCGTGAAGTGGATGGGCGGAATGAACTCGGGTTTGAACCCATACCACACTTCGAAGGGTGATTTCTTGGTAGCACTATGTTGTCGAACATTGTGCGCAAACTCCATGAATGGGATCAACTCTGCCCAATTATCTGCTTGGAAGTTGCAGAAAACGTGAAGGTATTGCTCGAGCTCTTGGTTGACTTGCTCGGTTTCTCCATCTGTCTGTGGATGGAACGCGGTTGACATAGTGGACTTGACTCCAAGTTTGCTCCAAACTTCTTGCATCACTTTAGACGCGAATTGGGGTCCTCTGTCCGAAATCACTTGTTGGGGGAGTCCGGTTCTTCGCCAGACTTGTTCCAGGTATAACTTGGCAGTTTCATCGGCCGTGATAGTCTTGTTACAGGTGTTGAGCCGTAATACTTACTATAAGGCTCATTACGTAGGAATGACAGTACGATTAGTTATGCTATACACGTAATTCGGAGTATTTAGTCATACGGTATACGTACAGAATCCCCTTAAGGGATTATTCCGAGTCCACCGGTGATTAGACATTAGGCAACACTGAAAACGCGATATTGTGGACGCCTCTACTCATCACTTTTCCCCAAACGGACATGGGTGGACCATAGAGTATATAAATCCTACTATAGGAGCGAGTACCTATACACA
Organism: Lactarius akahatsu; assembly: GCA_021524915.1. Lineage (NCBI taxonomy): Eukaryota > Fungi > Basidiomycota > Agaricomycetes > Russulales > Russulaceae > Lactarius > Lactarius akahatsu. Next base: position 61,249 of record JAKELL010000230.1, read on the forward strand.
TCTCTCTCCACCCCACTCTGAGCTTCCTCTGCTTCACTCTAAGCCTCGTCTAAGCTCTCTATTCAGGTAAGGGTCTACCTGTACACTGCGTGCATTGCTGCGCAACAGGTTATGGGCCCTGCCATAAGTCGCTTTGCGCCTTCATTGGCTGCAACGACGGCGGGTTACCTTTAGTACCTGCAGTGGGGTTGTCGCCTTCATTGGCTGACACTAGTCTCCTCCACTATGGGGAGACTATGACAGTATGTCACCTTTAATGGCAGACATTAGTCTCCTTATAAGGGGAGACTATGCCGGTTTATTTTTCTGTTATTAGTCGCATACGGTGCTGACTACTCTCTATTCAGAAACCTATTATCAAACATGTCGACTCTTACTACTCTTGTCCCCGTCCTTGACGGCAACAACTATCAAATTTGGGCTAAGCAAATGGAGGCTTTCTTGAAGTCTTCTGCGCTGTGGGATGTAGTGTCTGGGAGGCGTGGTGCCCCCAGCGCTGTAGATGAAGACAAGCCCACTGAAAAGGAGCTTGAAGCGTACAACGCTTGGGCTACTGATGATGATCGTGCCCTTGGCTCGATTGTGCTGCGCCTTTCGCCGGCTATTCAACGCCAGATCGAAAAATATGCGACTTCTCGCTTGGTTTGGGATCATCTCAAGTCCCAGTATGGGGGCGTTAGTGCTGCTAACGTCTACCAGGACTTCAAGCGTGCCATGACATTCCGTCTGGACTACGCCAAGCATCCTGGCCCCCAGATCGATGAGCTTGCAACGATTTACGACCACCTTTCTGCCAACTCCGCCAAAGTACCCGACGGCCTTCAGGCCATGATGCTTCTTTTGAAGCTACCTGCCAAATGGGAGTCATCCCTTGTCCCTATCCTCATGTCGGGCACTATGGCAAAGAAGCTTACTTTGACCGAAATCCGTACTGCAGCGGTCAATCAGTGGGAAATCGAGCGTACAAAAGGCCAGTCCTCTAACAAGGAATCGGCCAACAAGTTGTCGGCGGTCAAGCGCAAGCGTAACGACCCCGACTTCCAGCAGCAGCAGCAGCAAGGCTCTTCGGGCCAGCAGAACAAGAAGCGCGGTAATCAACAGCAGCAGCAGCAGCAGCCCCAGCAGCAGGGAGGGAACCATCGCCAGCGCAGTAAACGCGCCGGCAAGAAGTTCAAGAAGCAACATACGCAAGGGCATACGCACATTGCTGACGTTGCGGCGCTCCCAGCACCAACCTCTACGACCATTGCGCATATCTCACCTTCTGGGCTCGAGCAGCGCATCTCCTCCGCTCCTCCTGCGAAGAAGCGCGTACCAGGACATTATAAGTCCCTTAACAAGGCTCTGGACGTCACCCAGGCCTTAGAAACTCCTGGTACAGTACAGACAGTAAAGACGCTTGAGCAACGTCTTGGGCAGATGGTCGCGGATTCCCCGTGGACCAAGAACCCGAACACCTTCGCAGAGGACTGGGAAATGTCAGATGAGGATGAGGACCTCCCTACAGGCTGCATCTCGCCTGCTGAACAAGAGGCGCGCAAAGACAAGGGCAAGGAGCCCATTCGCACGGTTGAGCCTATCGAAGAATGCCCAGATAGCCCTACTGCGGTTGAAATAACCAAAATGTGGGAAGGCTTTCATAAGAAGGCGGCAGTACGTGCCCCCTCCCCGGATATTTCTCTGGATTGGGGAAGCGAAGCGGACGATGATGACAACGTCTACAACGACTTCGCTGATACAGTCGGACAAGATGACTTTACTCCCTATGAGGACGGGTTAGTAACTTTCCCTCCCCAAATAAGTGAATCTGACCACCCTACAGTGCTACTGGAGACGGCGCCGACTGGCGCTTCTAGAAATAGTAGTTACAGTGCACTTGTAAATAAATTCGTAAATAGCGCTAATCTATGCGCTCATGGTCTTGATTTCGCTTTATGCTCGAAATGTAAGGGAAAGAAAAGTCAAACAGAGCGAGAACCTACTTGGTTACTTGACTCTGGTGCGTCGGCACACTTTACAAACAATAAACTGGACTTTATAAGTTATACCCCCCTTTCACAAAAGCCTATGGTAAAGACGGCAGCCCATCCTCTTTATATACAAGGCAAAGGCTCAGTCTTACTAAAGCATTCTGTGGAATACAATGGCATTAAAACAGAGCGTATTACACGCATATATCCTGTCTTTCATATACCACAGATGACAACTAAGCTATTGTCAATGGGGGAGTTTCTTCAACAGGGATTGCGCGTTCATGGGGATTCGCAGCATATATCTCTATTCTATAAGGGCAGTACGATGCCCATATTACAAACAAAACCCCTAGCAGATGGTCAGACACTTTACTGGCTTGATGCCGAAGTCACGCAAGTGAAAAATGTACATGAAGCCCATAGTACAATCTATACTGCTGACTACGACATTTGGCATAGACGTCTAGGACACCCTTCGAAGGAAGTACTACGTCGTGCCAAGGATCACACTAAGGGATTCCCTAAGGACCTTAAACATCCTTCTGAGACACCCATATGTCCTGGTTGCGCTCAAGGGAAAATGCCTGCTTCAATGCATAAACCCTCTGAGACGCGTGCTAAGAAGCCTTTTGAAAAGATTCATTCCGATCTTAAGAGCTTCCCAGTTGACTCGTACCACAAATATAAATACTTCATTAGTTTCTTTGACAATTTTTCCTCCTATGCGTGGGTCGTGCTATTACGCACCAAAGCACAGGCCATCAATGCGTTAAGGCAGTTTGTTGCCATGGTCAAAAATCAGCATAACGCCACCATTAAACAGTGGATGTCTGACACTGGAGGAGAATACAAGTCTGACGAGTTTACTAAGGTACTGAAAGATATGGGCATTACTATCCTACAAAGTGCACCGCATACTCCCCAACAAAATGGTCGTGCTGAACGCTTTATGCGTACTTGTATGGATAAGGCTCAGGCTATGCGCCTTGAAGCCTGTCTCCCTCAATCCTGGTGGGAATTTGTGGTCCTACATGCAGTACATTGCTATAATAGGACTCCAATAAGTCGCCTTAATTGGCAGACACCCTATATGAGCTTGCATGGTGAAGCACCTAGTCTTTCACACTTACGAGTGTTTGGATGTGGCGCATATGTGCACATACCAGAAGATCGCAGATCGAACAAACTTGACCCCAAAAGCGAACAAATGATCTATATTGGTCATACTGAGGGCATAAAAGCATATAGATTCATGCGGATCAAAAACAACACAGTGTTCACCAGCACTACTGCATTATTTGATGAGACCGTATACCCTAAGTGTGAAACACAAAGGGTGCAGGGTACAACCCGCATAAATGAGCCAGTAGAGAATCAACCTCCTATGGAGGATGAACCATCACCTACACAGCCCATTCCAAGTGGTTTTGACGATGATATGCCTACTCATCGTCCCCCTAAACAGAGGCAAAATAGGGAGGATGCGCCAGACCGCGACGGCGGATCTGTGGAACCAGAGGAACCAGAAGCGCAACAGCCTCCGCCTCCTGCGCCAGAACCAGCACTACCACGACAGTCTGCACGCTTGAGGAAAGTACCTACTCGTCCTGGCAACGTCTATGGGGAAGACAGGCACCCCACAAACATAACTAAAGACGTTGAACGGAGTAGCAAGTGGAAAGAAATGGTTGGAAGACAGCCTGGTCGCTCCAGAGCTGATAGTACGCCAGGGCAAAGGCAGATTCCAGGAGGATTTCCTGAGACAAACCCTGACCCTCCACCTGCTGAGAGTGAAGCTCCGCCAGAACCCTCAGAGGATGAAGTAGATGATTTATTGTCACGCCTTGCTCAGGAAGGGGGAGTAAAATTCCTAGATCATCTGCTTGCCAAGGCAGTTCCATCTAATGATCTGGAACCACTGGACACTTCTAATATACGGGAGTGGACCTATAAAGATATAATACGCATGCCTGCAGCACAACAAAAGGAATGGAAGACTGCTTGTCGCGAGGAACTAGAGGCACTTCGCAGACGTAATGTCTTTGAGCTTGTGGAACCCCCTAAAGGGAGGAAAATAATAAAAAATAGATGGGTCTTTGATCAAAAGACTGATGGTCGCAAGAAAGCCCGGCTTGTCGCCAAAGGCTTTTCTCAGGTTGAAGGCATTGACTATGATGAAATATTCTCACCAGTAGTGCGCTTCGAGACTGTCCGGATGATGCTCGCGCTTGCAGCGCTAGAGGATTGGCACATCACTGGACTAGATGTTAAAACTGCCTTCCTATATGGAGAGCTCGATGAAGAGCTATACATGGAACAACCTGAGGGCTTCAAAGCCAAAGGGCATGAAAACAAAGTACTGCGACTAAAACGCGCCATTTATGGACTTAAACAAGCTGCTCTAGCATGGTGGAAAGCGCTGGATAAGTCCATGGCTGCGATGGGCTGTAAAAGGCTATTATCTGACTCAGGACTCTTTACCCATAGAGGAAAGAGTGGCGCCCTTGTAGTGATCATTGTCTATGTTGATGATGTGATCTTTATGGGATCAGACAAAGCCCTTTTAAATGAGCTTAAGAATAGGTTCATGGAGGCTTGGGAATGTCGTGACTTAGGTGATGCAAAGGAATTCTTGCGTATGCGCATTCAGCGGAAACATGGAAAGATCTTTTTAGATCAAACCGCTTACTTAGAAAAGGTGCTGCAACGCTTTGGACTCGCAGATGCGAAAGCAACTGCGACTCCACTTCCTGAAGGGTACCAACCTGTACCTAATAATTCACCAGTCAACCCAAGCGTCAGGAGCAAATACCAGCAAGTTATAGGTTCACTCCTATACATAATGCTTGGGACTCGTCCTGACATCGCCTATGCAGTTGTTAAACTATCACAATTCGCTGCAAACCCCTCAGAGGACCATTTAAACAGAGCACTCTATATCTGTCGCTATTTGCTCGGGACTTCTTCATACTCTTTGGTGTATGATGGAAGATCAAATGGAGGCTTAATTGCCTATGCAGACTCTGACTGGGCTTCAAACCCAGATAATAGGCGATCTACCACAGGTTATATGGTTAAACTGGCTAATGGGATATTCAGTTGGAATTCTAGAGCGCAAAAGACAGTCGCATTATCTTCCACTGAAGCTGAATATATGTCGCTGTCGGATACTAGCAGACAATTAGTTTGGATAAAGTCACTCTTTACTGAGCTTGGCATCAAACTAAGCCCAATACCACTCTGCGGTGATAATCAGGGGTCCATCTTTATGGCCTCAAACCCTGTCCAAGAGAAGCGTATTAAACATATTGATATACGCTATCACTACATAAGAGAAGTAGTGAAGGACAAGAAAATAGAACTATTCTTTATAGATGGTTCAGAGAATCCCGCAGATATGTTTACCAAGAACCTAGGGCGTATTAAGTTCGAAAAATTCAGAAGTCAGTTAGGACTTGAGTTTTACTCATCCAACTAAGTCACAAGGCAACAAACTTGGCCTTGAGACAAGCCTGAAAATTCCATTAATACTATGAAAGGTATATCGAGCGACGCTTGAAGACATTGTCTTCCGCATACATAGATTCTTCTCAACCAGAGAATCACAACATTTCTGCTCATTATACCAAAAAATCAGCCCAATGAACTATAATAGTTCAAAAGCTGAAATGGGATGGTGAAGAGAACTCGGTCTCGAAACCGCTCTCATGGTTCCGAGATAGACTCCCTTCTAATCATGGCTAGAATATTAATTCGCCTTACACACTTGCTTAGAGTGCTTAGTAGCTGCACTTAGCAAGGGGGAGTGTTGAGCCGTAATACTTACTATAAGGCTCATTACGTAGGAATGACAGTACGATTAGTTATGCTATACACGTAATTTGGAGTATTTAGTCATACGGTATACGTACAGAATCCCCTTAAGGGATTATTCCGAGTCCACCAGTGATTAGACATTAGGCGACACTGAAAACGCGATATTGTGGACGCCTCTACTCATCACTTTTCCCCAAACGGACATGGGTGGACCATAGAGTATATAAATCCTACTATAGGAGCGAGTACCTATACACATCTCTCTCCACCCCACTCTGAGCTTCCTCTGCTTCACTCTAAGCCTCGTCTAAGCTCTCTATTCAGGTAAGGGTCTACCTGTACACTGCGTGCATTGCTGCGCAACAACAGGGAGCGATGACCGTCGCTTTACTGAGGCGATCTACGACCACAAATAATGTGTCGTAACCGAGGGATACGGGGAGGTCGGTGATGAAGTCCATGGTGATGATTCCCCACACCTCTGTAGGAATCGGATTGGGTTGCAGGGGTACTTGGGTTCTGGGCTTGATTTTCGTCGACTGACAGATAGCGCATCCGTCTACATAACTCTTGACGAAACTGGACATTCCAGGCCACCAGAAATCTCGGGATATCAGCTCGTAGGTTTTCCATCTTCCTGGGTGTCCTACGGCGATGTGGTCGTGATATTGTTTAACGATATCTCTTCGTAGATCATCGTTCTTGGGAACGTAGACTTGTCCTCGGAATAAGATGACTCCATCTTCTAGGTTCCACTCTTCCAAACCCTTGGTGAGTGAACGGGGGCCACTCTTCAAGAGGGTTTCCAACGCCATACTGACTTCTCTGTCGTATGTCTGCGTGTCTCGGATGCGTTGTCGCAGGGAGGTGTCTCCTAACACTGTGATTGCTGCTCTTTGCACAGCATTGACTTGAAAATATTTCGTATCCAGGAGCACTCGCTTTTCATCTTCATCCGCTATCCCCTTTTTATGGTCTGGACGCCTGGACAGTGCATCAGACTTGTTCTGACTGCCTGGTTTGTAGATGATGATGAACTGGAACTGGGACAGAAACAGCGCCCAACGGGCCTGTCGACGGGAGAGTTTTTGCTTCTTCATAAAGTAAGCCAGGTTGTTGTGGTCGGTCCACACCTCTGTGGTATCACTACGTCCCTCGAGGTAGTGTCGGAAAGCGTGGAAAGCATGGATGATCGCAAGGAGTTCCTTGTCGCAAATCTCGTAGTTGCACTCCGCAGGAAGGAGAGATTTTGACAGAAAGGCAACGGGATGCCAACGTTCCAAGGCATCGGGTTGTTCCAGAATAGCCCCAGTCGCGAAGTCACTGGCGTCAGTGATGAGTCGGAATGGCTTGGAATGGTCAGGGAGGGCTAAAACAGGGGCCTGGGTGAAGGCTTTGATCAGGGTGCGGAAAGCGCTTTCCGCCGTGGTATCCCAAGAAAAGAGCACATCTTTCTTGGTCAGGTCGAAGAGTGGTCGGGCGACGGTGGAATAATCTTTGATGAACCGTCGATAGAAATTACAGAAGCCCAAAAACGCTTGGACTTGTTTGACTGTACGCGGGACAGGCCACTCGGTAATACCAGCCACTTTGGCTGGGTCCATGGAAACTTGGCCGTTGGAAATGATGATTCCAAGGTATTCGACGGAGGTCTGAGCAAATACGCATTTCTCAGGTTTCAGGTAGAGGTCGTGCTGCTCCAAACGCTGGAGCACGTCGTGGGTCAACGCAGTCAGGGAGTCGAGATCTTCCGTGAAGATAAGGATGTCATCGAGGTAGACCACAACATGTCCACCATCGATCAGGGGTCCGAAGAGCTCGTTCATGAACGCTTGGAATGTTGCTGGTGCGTTGCAGAGACCGAAAGGCATTACGGTCGGTTCGAAAAGGCCATGGGAGGTCTTGAAAGCGGCCTTGTACTCATCACCCTTGCGAATCCAGATGTTGTTGTAACCCCACCGGATGTCCAACTTGGTGAAATAACGCGCCGTGAAGTTTGTCAATTAACTCGGGAATGAGGGGGAGGGGCGCCGCGTTCTTGATGGTGATGTCGTTCAGAGCCCGGTAATCTTGAACCGGACGGAGTTTTCCATCCTTCTTGTCAACGAAAAAGAAGGGGCAGGCCATGGGGGACTTGGAAGGGCGGATGTAACCTTTCCGCAGATGTTTAGAGATGTACTCCTTGAGTGCATCAGCCTCTTTAGGCGTCAGGCGGTAGATGGAACAGTTCTTTAAACTTGCTCCAGGTTTCAGATCAATTGCATGATCCCAGGGTTGGTGCGCAGGCAAGCGGTGGGATGCTTCCTCGCTGAAGACTCGGGTGTATCGCTGGAAGTGACTCGGAATGTGGTCCGTGGAAGGTTTAGGGGCAGTCTTTGCCGCTAATTTGGTACTCGTGGTGAACTTCGCTCGGATGGCCAAGTGGTCGTACTTGGGAAAACTGTGGCTCCACAGGAATGGCTCGATAGCCTCTTGGAAAAATGTGCGTTCTACAGGTTCTGCTGTGTCAGCAGTCGGGATTAAAGCGTCGTCCGCTTGTTCGGGTCCTAGCGCTAGGATGTTGGCTCGGAAAGGATCTCGGAAAGGAACTGTTGCATCAACAGAGACTTGGGGTGGAACTTCTGCGCTCGCAGGAACTCGGGAAGGAACTTGGGATGGGACATCTGCACTTGCAGGAACTCGGGAAGGAACTCGGGATGGGACATCTGCACTTGCAGGAACTCAGGAAGGAACTCGGGATGGGGCATCTGCACTTGCAGGAACTCGGGAAGGAACTTGGGATGGGGTATCTGCACTTGCAGGAACTCGGGAAGGAACTCGGGATGGAACATGTGCACTCGCAGGAACTCGGGAAGAAGGGGCGTCTTTAGCCGGTGTAGGTTCTAACTCTAGAATGTTGATCGTGGTGTCTTGGGTTTGGGGTACTCGGGAGGAAATGACTACGGTCTTCGTAGACAAGGTGCAGCTACTTGGGCACCGCGTGAAGGCGATCTGGGGTCTTGACCAGTCGATCTCGGGATTGTGCGCTCGGAGCCAATCCGTTCCTAGGATTATGTTGTGCTCCCCTAGAGTGGTGACGTAGAATTCGACGACCTCGTCGTGATAGGCATTCTCTGCCGTTCTGATCCTTAACTTCTGGATCGTGGTATGCTTGACTAGCCCCGTCTTGTTGGGCGACCCGTCCACGTTTCTAACTGGCATCGGGTTAACTAGAGTTCTCAAGGTCAAGCCGTTTGCACGCGCAAACCCATCATCCGCGATGATGCCCTCCGCGCCGCTGTCCAACAGGGCGCAGGCACTGATTTCTCTGCCAGATCGCTTTCCTACTAGTGTCACCCTGAGTACGATAGAAGGAGCTCTCCTATTCCGTATCAGTCTCGACTGGTACAGGCTCGCTGCTGAGCGTCTCTAGTAAGGAAATGCCGCTCACAGCGCAGCTGGCTATCAATCTTCCACCCGACAGTGCTACGGGGGAAGGACCTAAAAATCCTCGTTAATAGGTGCAGACCGCGGACGCGCGTCCGGGGAATACGGGAGTATCTCTCGATACATGGCTCCAACCAGAGCCGGGTGATCAGTAGGTGCTTCCTCTTGATCCAGGTCCTCGTCAACAAAAACGCCTCGCGCTCTACTTGAATTGTTGGGAGGGCGGCCACCTCTGGCCCTCATGCTTTGCGTCTTTAGCTTGCATTCTCGAAGGATGTGGCCTGGGCTACCACAGTATAGGCACAACTTGTTCTGGAAACGCCGGTTCCGTTCTTCTTTGGTAAGTTTGCCTTGGAATTTCTCGGGTCGGGATGAAGAAGCGTTGACGTTAACGCTATCATCTTCGGTCAGGACAGCTCGTCCGAAAGTGGGTCTTCCACTGTTGCGCGAAGGGGGGTTTCTCGGAATGGAATCAGCGTATAACTTATATATGCGGTCGAACTCTCTGGCTTTATCTACCAGTTCTTCGAGTGTCGTCAGGGAGGGGGGAAATGCCCATAAGTTTCATGTGTAGGGCCGAAGGAATCGCCTTTCTAAAGGCGTGCATCTGAGTTTGTTCGTTCGCGCCGCTTCGTTTGGCGTAAGTGGACCAGTCCTGGTACCACTCGTTGAACGGTCGAGTACCCATCTTTAGGGTATACATCAGGTTGGTGGCTTCCAAAGCTGTATGCGCTGGGATGAAATGCTTGTCAAAGTCAGATTTGAATGTAGCCCACGTTCCGAAGGAGACAGCTGCACCCGCAGCTGGGTTCAAGGCCTTGTGTTGCCTATCCTGGGCCCACTCGCCCGCAGAAGTGCCCGCTTTGAAGTAAGTCAGGGCCGCAGATATTTTCTTGTTGTCGGTATCGAAAATCGACTCATTGAGGTGGAAATAATTTTCCAAATTATTCCAGAATGCTGTCGCTTTGTTGGGTCTTCCATCAAAGGGTTTGGGTGCTGCACCAAGTGTAACGCCACCACTGGCGTTAGTCCAACTTGGACACGAAAGGGCGTTCACGATTTAGCAAAATATCCTCCGAAGTCACGTGACCTGATCACGGGATACACGGCGCTTACGGGCACGTGATCTGATTGTACACTAGGGCAAGTCGTGCCACTAGGTAGTCCGAAGGTCGAGGAAGACGACTTGCTCTGAGAGAGACAAGCAAATCGCGCGTAGAGAGATGAATGGAAGTGGTGAATTGAAGAAGACCAAGATGGCGAATCTTGGTCTTATCGAGCCACTATTTATACATGTATGAGGTGGCTTTAAAGCTCCCCTTGAATCCGTACGACGAATAGCGTATGTAGCTCGAACCCTACTACTGCTATCCTAGTGTTGACTCATGCCCTAGTGGCATGTGATTGTGACTCCTCGCTGACTGATACTACTAGTCCATGACACATTACTGCTTACTTACGAGGTCATAGTCATAAGTAAGAGTCCGTTCCGTGTGTACCGTGACACCACCCCCTTTTCAGCTGCGACGTCCACGGCGCCGAGTGGGGCCAATTCCTCTGACCCATGCCTCCTGCCTCTCCGTAATCCTGTCTAGTACATTCGCCATCTCCAATCTGAACTTACACCTGGCCAACTCCAACTGCACCCCGCCGAGCGCTTGGGCGAGGGCGTGGAGACGCTGCTCCATCCGCTCCGCCTCGTGCTTGTAGGCTCGGAAGCGGGCCACCTCCGCTTTCACCCCCACATCCCTCAACTCGTTGATGGCGCGGTCAGTTCGGTGTTGGTTGCTGTGCCCCCCTACGAGGGCGTACAAGTCTTCGGGGGCGTAATGGGGCTTACCGGTTTCCCTGACCTGGGGTTCGGCGTAGAGGGGGCGACTGTAAACTTTGTCGCTGTCGTCCACGAGTCCCGAGACGATGGGGTCGGGTCCGGCGATGACCTGGATGAAGGTGGCTTGGCGCGTCACCCCTTGTGCGTTGGTGATGGGGTAGTGGACGAAGTCGTCCCCCCGATTGTGTTTATATCCGTGGGGTGCGGTGCGCGCCGTCCCTCCCAAGTACCGGAGGCAAACCGCGGGCAGGGTAGAGTCTTCGGTGTCGACCACCACTCCGCCTCGGTATATGGGGCAGCCCGTGGAATCGCAGGTGTACGGGGTTTCACGGGGGTCGTCAGAATCGGTGGCCGTGATGAGGTAGGGCTGCTCAACTGGGTACCACTCCTTTAACGTCCCCTCTACTGCCTCGTACACTGCTCTCTCAGCGTCTCGATGTGTTGGCGTCGTCGGTGATAGATGATGGCCCATCGGGCCGCGGCTACTGCCAGCTGTCGGCGCTTCCAGTCCTCCGCCGGTTCCCTCCAATCCCGCGTCTTCATCCACTCTTGCCACCTCAGCGTCGCGGGCGTCTTCTTCTTGCTCGTCTTTGACCTGAGGGGGGTTAGGTCGAAGTGGGGGACTCGCAAAGAGTCCGACAGCTGTACGAAGCCGAGTAATTTCGGCCTCGGTGTATGGTGCGGTGTTGAGGCGGTCGCCGTTGTGGTTGGCGAGCCAGTACGTGGCTGGTTGGTCAGGGTCTTCGACGTCGTAGATGGATTGGGCGTTGACGAGGGCTGCACGGAGCTCTTCGTGGGTGAGGCTGTCGACGAGGCGGGCAGCGAGAGGGGTGGTAGAGGCGGAAGTGGGAAGAGACATCTGGGATGGAGTGATTGGTCCAGTGTGGAAAGATGGGGTTTCGGTCGTAATTTGCTCCCTTCTTATAACTATCCTTCTTGCTTTCGTACTCCGCTTATACTCTGCCAGGGCTTCGTCAGCGAATACGTCATTTTCGTTGACCCACTGATTTTCCGAGTCTGGGTACCCTTTCCATTTCACGAGGTATTGCAGCTTCTTGCTCCGGCCGAACCGTCTGGAGTCTAGAATGCGATCCACTTCATACTCCTCTTCCCCCTCCACTAGATCCGGTGGTGGGCGTTGGAAGTTTTCCCCATGTAGGGGCGTCTCGCGATAAGGTGTGAGTAAATCGATGTGGAACACGGGGTGAATACTCCACTGCGTGGGAAGCTCCAGTTGATAATTGACCGGTGATAGGACGCGCGTGATCTTGAATGGGCCATGTCGTCGTGCCGCCAGCTTGGCAGTTGGTTGATTGGTTCGCAGGTGTCGCCCTTCTAGCCATACTTGATCCCCAACTTGGTACTTGGGTGTGTTCCGATGTTTGACCCATAGCGATTGTGCCCTTTTGATAAGGTTCTGAGCTTCTTTCTGTGCTTCTCGGAATTGCTGAAGTCACGTGAGCACCTGTGGGATAGGGGATGGCTTGTCGATCCAATCAGCGCACGGGTCGTATCCCATCATGAGTGAGAAAGGGGACTTCCTTGTCGCCTCGTGTGGCCAATTGTTATGTGCGAACTCCGCCATTGGCAGGAGTCGCGCCCAATTATCTTGACTGTTACGATCGAGGGAACGGACGCTTACTATACGGATATGACCACGTTAGTAAGTCGCAATGTGTCATGGACTAGGGGATCAGTCAGCACGTAGCAAGAATCACATGCCGATGTGGCATGACTCATAAACTAGGATAGCGATAGTAGGGTTCGAGCTACTTTAGCTATTCGTCGTACGGATTGGAGAGGAGCTTTAAAGCTGCCTCGAATATGTATAAATAGTGGCCCAGGGGGACCAAGATTCGCCATCTTGGTCTTCTTCAATTCACCACTCTCATCTGTCTCTTCACGTGTGCTTCGCTTGTCTCCTTCAGAGCAAGTCGTCTCCATCGATCATCAGATTACCTAGTGGCACGACTTGCCCTAGTGTACACTTAGATCACGTGCCCTTTAACACCGTGTATCTCGCAGACAGGTCACGTGACCTTAAAAGAGACATTCTGCTAAGTCGTGAACGCCCTTTCGTGTCCAAGTCGGACTAACACCAGTGGTGGCGTTACATTAAGACCAAGATCCCTTCATCGTGGCGTTTACAACTCGAGACCAGTGGAGAAATTTCCAAGCTTACTCCCTCGAACGACGAGGAGACCGCAACGTACCAACACAATTCCTAGGAGCCGCTAGGTGGAGAGAATACCGAGGAGAGACAGGATACTTCGTAGACTTCGCATCGGGGCCAACCCGATACCGCCCCGTTGAGTTCAATTTCGACAATTTGTGCTGGGTTGAGATTACTTGGAATCCCGTAGACAACCGATACGACGCGGTAAGACCCGCAGGAAGAAACTACAACTGCGACATCGACGCAAGGAACCTACCCACACGTGAAGAGTGGGGACGCATAGACGGTCAACCCGAAGAAGAACCCAGCACATCCGAACCAAGAACCCCCGCACCATCCGAGACTAGCGGGGACAACGAAGAAACCGACGACAACGAAGAATCCGAAGTAGGAGAAATAATACAGACAGCTGAGTCCTTACGCATCAACGAACCCGAAAACATCGAAATCCACCCACCTGCAGATATGGCGACCGCAACGATCATTCAAGAAGACCTAGCCCTTGAAGAAGCCAGACGAATCACCGAAGAAGCCGAATCCTACCTACGTCCCATCAACCCAACTACAGGACACCGCATGACCGCAGATGACGCAGCCATTTTTAGAGCAGTAGGCCCAGACGTCCCCGACCCACCACCAGGCGCGGGAGGACCCCCACCACCCAGAAGACGCAGAGACCCCTTTGGTCAAGGACCACCAGGAAGCGGAAGACCACCGCACGGAGGAAGGCAACCTCAATTTGGGGGAGGAGGAGGAGGAGATCCCTTTGGTGGAGGACCACCACCCCCACCGCCGCCAGCAGCAGGGCCAGCGCTGGGAGCACCACAAGGATCGGACAAGCTCGTAGGAGAAACCCCGACCATATTTGATGGAAACCGAGATGAGTACGAATCCTTCCTCACACAATGGCACATATACTGGGGACAGAATTCAGAGGTGCCAATCATGACCAACGTCTATCGGCGATGCCTACTATTCCTAGGTTTCATCAAAGGACCACGAGTATCCAACTGGACGCTCGGATTTCTCCAATGGCTCAACAACGAGCTACATCAGGGACGCAGCCGATACGACCCATTCCTATGGGACACCTTGACTGCAGGGTTCTCCGACCGCTTCTCAAACGTACTCGAACAAGAGCAAGCGCAAGCCACCCTGGCCAAGGGATTTAAAATGATCGGTGATGACATCGACTCATACGTCACCAATTTCGAACAGTTGGCACGGAAGGCTGACTATCGCCTCAACGACCGCCAAACGTTGGACCGATTCACGGCGGGCCTCCCGAGAGCCCTATTCACCAAAATCTACGAGCTGGACGACCCGCAGACCTTCAACGAATGGAAGGAAGCAGCACTGCGCAGGCAAAAGCAATACATCCACCTACGCGCCCGCCTAGGACTCGCCACCACGCCCCGCAATACTCCAACACCACGACCTCAGCAGAACCGTGGATACGTCCTGCAGTGGGCACCACCTAGGTTTCCACCACCACGCTACGACCCAAACGCCATGGACACGTCGGCGGATCGGACCCGCGCACGCCTCGCGGAAGCAGGAGATCCAAATCGTGGAAGCCCACGGCCACCGTTTCCTCCAAGGAACGGACAAAACCGAGGAGGCGGGCAACGCCGAGACATGCGGGAAGTCATCTGCTACAACTGCAACTGTCCAGGTCACTTCTCACGAGATTGTACACGTCCCAGGAAACCCAGACAACCATTCCAACCACGCGCAAGTACAAGTCGTAGCACAGAAACCGACTACTACCAAGAACCCGCAACCGCTCGCCGCACGGAAACCACGGCCGAAGAGCAAGCTAAGGGATGGATGGAAACACTGAGGGGAGCTAGTGACGAGGTCAAGGACCTCGTATTCAAGGATCTCTGGACCCAAGAGGGTTTTCAGGACGCCTGAACCCATCGGCCTGGGTGAGGGCGGTTAATTGTAACTCTGTAATCATGACTCGCTATCGTTCGCTTCGAATTCCAGTCTCAATCCGCACAAGTTACTCCATGGCCGACATCAAAGGGCTCGTTGACTCAGGAGCCACCGACAATTTTATAAGACCCACGTTCGCCAAACGCATGGGCCTCGGGTTACAAACCCTTGAGAAACCAAAGAAAATTTGGAATATCGACAATACAGAAAATAAAGCTGGGTCCATTACGCACTTCATCGACCTAGATGTTCAGACCAACGGCATTTCAAAGGTTATGAGGTTCCTGGTCACCGACATAGGAAACGAGGACTTAGTCCTCGGCTATCCGTGGCTAGCCACCTACGAACCAACCATCAGCTGGGCGCACGCCACCATCCACGAAGGAGCCCTCCCAGTAGTGCTTCGGTCAATCAACCCCATGGGAGCGCAAACCACCATCGCCGGTGCAATGACTCAAGACGAAGCCGAAGACATCGTCCAAAAACTCGAAGAAGAATGCCAGATACGTACTACAGCTACCGAACTAGCCATCGCAGCTAACCAGAACACCGTCGTGGAAGCCCTCCCAGAACCATATCAACGTTTTGCGAAAATCTTCAGCGAGGAAGCCTCCCACCGATTCCCACCATCACGACCTTGGGACCATGCAATTGACTTCAAACCGGGTACACCCCCAAGCATCGACTGCAAGGTCTACCCTATGTCTCAAGACGAAGACGGGCACCTATGCACGTGGCTGGACGAGCAACTCAAACTGGGATACATCAGACCATCGAAATCCCCCTACGCCTCGTCATTCTTCTTCATCAAAAAGAAAGACGGCAAACTACGACCGGTACAGGACTACCGAAAGATTAACGCATGCA